>JBBPBX010050224.1:0-10022 GCA_038048925.1 Garcialebias charrua | reverse complement strand
CTGCTCTGAGGCAGAATGAGATGGTTTTTGCGGAGCAGCAACGTATTTTGTAGGAAAGAGAGCTTATTGTGGAGCAGCTCGACACTGTCCGTAGGGAAATGAGACTTAAACATGAAGCTTTTTTGCAAGAACAACATCTCAAAAGACAAAGGCTTCAGGCTGCTTTGGATGACAAGAGACGTCTTTTGGAGCAGGAAAGATTGTTGTTACTGAAAGAGTTGGAACAAGACAGGTTGGGGAGAGGGAGTTGGGGCTAACACAATTGAAATTGCAGCGGGAGTTGAAGCTCCGTGCTGAGCGGCTGGAAACTCAAAGTTTATGTCCCACGGTGTGTCATCAAAAGGTGACACCAGTGCAGTGCCCTCTTACTGGTGAACCTCTCTCACATCAACAGGTAGAGGTGACAGGAGCAGTTGACAATGTGGGTGATTGTTTGATGTTATTTAATACTGAACAACTCCCACATGAGTCCAGTGACGTTCCGATGAGCGAAACGGCTGAGAAGTTGGTCCGGATTCCCCTTTCTCCTTTATTTACCCTTTCAGCCATTTCATGTGTGCTGTTGGCTGTTGTGGAACCGTTGACCAGGAAGTATGCAGGGAGTGAGTCTTTGACTGTGCGACATGACCTATGGGAGCTTGTTGGCCATGTGTCTGTGTTTTTGACTTTTCTCTGCTATATTTTCAGATTGGCTGTGACCGGGGCTGTTGCAGCTGACACGTTATTGCTGTCCGATGATGAAATGTGGGATGGCAGTTTCCCTCTGGCTGTTCATCTTCTGACTGGCGTTGTTAAACAGGCTGTTGCGGTGGATGGTGTTGAACAGGGGCCTTTCAGGGTGTCGAAGTATACAGGACTTTTATGTTGAAAACAGACTTATACTGCTGCAAAACCTTTACAACACATATACACACATATAAAACACCAACACAACACATGGTAAGTTGCCTTTGGCACAGGGCTGAGAGCAAGGTGTGATGGTACACTTTTTATCCCTTGGTGTTTGACCCTAGATTAGTTTAATTTTTATGGCATTTTAAACTCATAAACAGACATATAAGACATGTGTTTTTTATTTTTAGGCTTTGTTTGTATTTTAGTAAACTGTCTTTGAGTTATTGTATGGCATTTTCAGTTAACCCTGTGCTATAAGAAATAAGATTGAGTCAGGCCTTACATGCACACACTAGGCAGAAAAACCAAGGCCTCTGAAAAGCAGCAGGTCTCTCTCTGAGAAAATATGGGTCAAAAGTAGATAAGAAGCCGCAAGGAGTGTTTTGTTGCAAAGAGCTGGTGCTTATCAAGAAGAAAATAGTTTTTAAAGTATTTAAAAAGTAGTGAATCTATCATCTCACACCAAAACAGAACAAAACATGTAAAACTCTGCATGTTCTGCAGAAAGTTTGACTTGCAGAGATGCAAGGAGAGTTTGGTTACAGAGAGAAACCTTTAAACTAGTTAGTTTTGGTGTTTTGACAGAGACAGAGCATGGATCAGGCCTCACATTTGCATACACACGCATAGCAAGATGCACAAGGGCACACACACGAGGGCTGTGCACTTTCTCGCAGCTGCAGAGGGGAAAAGCTGTGGATGCATTTTTAAAGCATTTAAAAAGAAATAACAAATCTAGTATCACATAAAAAAATATATATATTCAAACACATTATTAAAATAAAATGTAACCTTTTATTGAATCAAATAATTTTTGAACCAAGCTGCTAAAACTCAGCAGCTTTGACACACACTTCAGCTCTATGCTACATTCCAGAGCAGATAAAAACAGCTGAGGTCTGCTAGGAGCACAAATGGGTCAAAGGAGATAACACTTGCTGCAGGAGAACTGAGGCCTTTTATCGGAACAGAAGAGAGGCTGCAAGAACAAGTTTGTTGATTCAAGGCCTGTCAAAAAGGGCAAGAAATAGTTTTTTAAGCATTTACAACAAAGAAATTCAAACATGCAATGAATTAAATGAAGTGTGTGTCACAGTGTGTGTCATATAATTAACTGAAGATGTATGATTATAGTATTGTGAGTATAATGATGTGATTAATGTATGTTTTGTAAGATTTACAGCTTGCTAAAAGGTGGTTTTCCAAAAGTGGGTGAAAGGTGACCAGAGTTGTTCATGTGAAGGGAGGGCTGAGAGCTAAGAGATATTATGTCATTGTTCAGCTGGGGCTGAGAGGAGGTATAAAAAGTTACCTCACCAGTAACCAATGAAAAAGTAAGAAAGTGACATAGCGTCTGTAAGTGGGGGCTGAAGTTCCCCTGTTAGAGCATAAATAAGGAGGTTTGAGAAGAGAAGTTTGCTGAAGATTTTTTGAAGACCATTTGGATATTACTGGACAAAGACGGACGCTCTGGAACTACAAAGAAGAAGATAGAATATTCTAAAAAGACTCTCCTTGGACAAAAAAGGAGATCTTTTTGCTTCAGCCTGGATCCCTTGCTATTCTTCAAAATTGGATTAATTGTAGAGCTGGAATATAGCTTCAAATCTTGATTCAGGATTGAGGTATTTTTTCCTTCCTTACTTTTAGTAAATAGCCCTTGTGGAGTTGCCGACAGAAGGTAGGGAAATATTCCCGTTCTTGTCCAAAGGATTAAAATTAAATCAAATTTAATATAACAGCAAAAAGCCTCCTCTATGAAGATTTTAAGATCAGCTGCAAGTTGTTGATGAAGAATTAAAGTAATTTTGGAAGAAAGCTCTGAGCGTCGACGGACCACCGCGAGGTTGTTTACGTAGATGGGAACACGGTGTACTTTCTTATCTTCTACCTGCTTCGAAGGGCTTCTTCATCAGCACCGCAGAACCAATGATGGATTAAAAGCTGCTTTTTTGTGGAATACTATTTTTCCTGATCTGAAAATATTTTTTGTGGAACAAAACAACATCTCTTGATTAGATTCAACAATAATTATGGAATACAATTTGTTGAAGTTGCTGAAATCATTAAGAATTCTTTGAATTTGCTGGATACTTTAAGAAGATTGGATTAATTCAAAAAGAGTTTTCTCCTGGATAAAAGGAGTGCTCTTTGCGGCATCGGGATCTGCTCTGACGGGTTTTGGCTTATCAGCTTGTTTAAGCTAAGGGAACACCACTTCTGAAGCCTTGTTTGTCAGTACCGTAGAACAGATGATGGAAAACCTTGAGGAATTATACTGTGAAAAGAAGACTTGGATCAATGCCTGCATTCAGAGAGCTGATTGATTTTAAATCTGGAAGAGTTTAAAGAGAAGTTTGTGCGTTGAGAGATCAGGCTGCAGCGAGCTGAATGTTTGGAAAAATTTGGAGGATACAAAGAACACAGTGTCCCTGTTCATCTTCATCCTGCTGTTGAAGGCCTCTCATCAGCTCAACTGAGCCATGATGGATTATAATTGATCATCCTGCTAGGGGCACCTCATCAGCTGGACAGAACCAAGAGTTTTGTGGAGTAAAACAGCAATTCTTGATTGGATTAAAGCCGGAATTACTAATTCTTCCTGGTGGGATTAAACAAAGATTTGTCCAGTCTGCTGGAGTGCAGACTTCTGACTGGAATACAACATATTCACCTGGAGGTTTTTCTGTAGAAAAACAACAAGATTTCCTGATGGGATTGTAAAACAAAGTTTCCTGGAGGATTAAAAACACAAGCTCTTCCTGGTGGGATTAAACAAAGATTTGTCCAGTCTGCTGGAGTGCAGACTTCTGACTGGAGTACAACAGAATCACCTGGAGGTTTTTCTGTAGAAAAACAACAAGATTTCCTGATGGGATTATAAAACAAAGTTTCCTGGAGGATTAAAAACACAAGCTCTTCCTGGTGGGATTAAACAAAGATTTGTCCAGTCTGCTAGAGTGCAGACTTCTGACTGGAGTACAACAGAATCACCTGGAGGTTTTTCTGTAGAAAAACAACAAGATTTTCTGATGGGATTATAAAACAAAGTTTCCTAGAGGATTAAAAACACAAGATTTTCCTATGTGGGATTAAAACAAAGAAGATTTCTTCAATCTATTAGAGTGAAAATCCCTGACCGATCACAACGAGACTACATATGGGATTATAAAACAAGTTTTCCTGGTGGAAATAAAAACACAAGTTGGAACACAACAAGATTACATGGATGGATTAAACATATTTGATTGGAATCAGATTATTGTGGAATAAACCAACATTTTTGGAGATTATACAACTTATTCATTGGATTACAACTCAATTCAATTGAGCTGAAAACACCTTAAAGCCTAGCGTGTGGAAGACACCTTTGGTGAGTTGTTGAATCTTTTATCTCTTTAAATGCAAGTCATGTAACCTGATGAAATCTTTTCTGTAGTAAGAAGTGCTTATGCTGTTACCCCCTGCAACTATTAATTAAAGAAACATAAAACGTACAAATCTGGATTTCTCCTTTGACTCACCTTGATATTAAATAATGGAAAACTTGGTTCAAGGATAACAACAATTAAGTGATGGTTCAAGGATAACAACAATTAAGTGATGGTTCAAAGATAATAACAATATCACTGGAGGTTTTGAATGGTTTTATTAGCTGCAGGAGTAAAACAATATCCTGGAACATTATTTTCCTAGGTTCTAAATCTAACCAGGCGGATAACAATTGCTATCTACAAGAGGTATAGCTGTCGTTAATGCATGTTTCTCCGTGAGGTATGATCTAACTCCATACTGCTAAGTGGGTCCATTTACGGAGTGAAACAAGGATATGACGTGCAAGATTGGAGACAGTAAACAGTCTGGGTGAATTGCCTCGTCTCAGCCTTAATCCTAACTAATCTGGAGACATATCGGGTAATACTCGTGTGCAAGAATAAAAGTTCAGGACCCATTACCGGAGTGGGCTGGAGTAAGGATATGTTGCAAGGTCCTGCAGCTGCCTCACTCGCGTAGAATTGACAAGGGTGACTCCTAGAATGCAATGCTTTTTTTGGTTTGAGGTGTTTTGAATGTGAATGGTGGTTGTTGGTGCTAGGTTGTGGTTTTTTTTATTTATTACTAGGTTGTTGTAGTTTTTTTTAAACTTTTTTTGGGTTTGTTTTTGTCTTTGCATGGGTGCTAAGGCATCATCCCATGCAAAATCTTTTGTGAGGGGTGTTACATCCCAATGGGGATATCTTTTTATTCAGGCCAGAGGGATGAGGTGTTTAGTGATGTTTAAGGGTTTTGGGAGGCTGATTGGCTACAAATGTTGCTCATTGAGGCATGCTATGGGTAGGGTGATTGCTCCCTCTATTTAGGTCCAAGCAGTTGCAACAACCCCAGAATGAAGAAGCCACATGAGAGAAGCCATGGTCAGATGAAGAAGAAACAGATTAGAGGTCCATGTAGCAGGAGAAGAGCAGAGGTCCATGCAGCAGGAGAAGCTGAGGTCCATGTAGCATGAGAAGCCGAGGTCCATGCAGCAGATGCAGAAGCAGAGAGTGATGTCCGATGCAGTAGCAGCTAAGAACCATGGCAAGAAGAAGTCCTGAGAAGAAGCCTAATGGTGCATTCAGACCTAACAGCGTTTCAACGGCAGGAGCGTCCAGTTTGCATGCAAAGTCAATGGGGGACGCGCTTCCAGCCGCGTCTTGGCGTCGGGCGTCACGTCGCGTGCGTGTTGAACGTGCTAGAAAGCGTTTTCCATGCACGTGAACCGGCTTCAGCCTCCAAACCACGCATTCACCATGCTGAAGATTTTGCCGTTCAAACTTTCAAACGCTGCTCAACTCTACCTGATTGGTTGGTGTGTCAACCAATCAGGGAGTGTCGGGGGAGAAGAGAGGGGGTCAGGGGGAGAGTCCCTATGTGATGCGGAAACCAGTGACGCAGAAATGATTGCGCATGTGACGTATTGTTTGTGGGACACAGAAAAAACCAGCGGAGTCATGGACTATGGAAGAGAAACTCATTGTAGCTGTGTGTTCGCGACAAGGACGACCAGTCAAGTCTGCTCCACAGAGACATAAATAAAAAGCTCCTCGCCTGGCGGAGTGCAGTGGACTCGGTATACCGGTAAGCTCCTCCCACACACCCAGCAGCAGTTTCGCGTTCTGGCGTTCTGGTCCAAGTAGTCTGGACACCAAGTGCGTCCACTTGCGTGTGTGACGAACTTTTTGGAAGTTGAAACGCTGTTCGGTCTGAATGTACCATTAGAAGACCGAATGATACAGAATGAAGCCGATGATGAAGAAGTCCGAGTGAAGAAGACGGACAAAATGTCCAAATGTTGAAGCTGGAGTTGTGACCTGCCGATGATGTCGTTGTTATGAGAAGAAGACCTGCTGTCTTTGTTAATGTAAGAAGAAAGAGCTGTGACCTGCTGATGCTGTTGTGAGAAGAGGAGCTGGAGTTGATTTTGCTGTCGTTGTTGTTGGAGGCGTGGACGTCCTGCTGGCCATGGAGTTTATTTTTATTTTTATCCACCTGAAGCTGGTTTTCGACCTGGTGAGATCGATTGTTTAGTTTTCGCCTTTTGTTTACATTAGGTGGGGTTTTGTTTTTAATTAGTCTGGCATTTCACTGGTTTCGACGGCTGCATAGCAGTTGGCCCGGTTGGATGCCTTTATGTTTCTTTGAATCGACTTACCATGTCCAACTTTAATTTAATTACTTTGAAAGGGACACGGGGAAAGCTGAGGGTTTTGGACTCCTATTTTTTCTTCCCAGGTCTGCTGGAGGCGGCGTAACCTGGAGGCACAGGGAGAGCGAATAATAAAACTTCTTTTTTAACCCTCATTTCTGGTCTTAAATCCCTTCATGTTACTTGACCCCTCGGGGCGTAACATATATAATATATATAATGTTGGATCCAGTCCCCCAGCACAAACAGAGTAATATTGGGTATGCTGTTCAGTGTCAGGAGGGCTGTGATCAGTCTTATATCGGAGAAACTAAACAGCCACTGGCCAAAAGGATGGCCCAGCACAGAAGATCAACATCTTCAGGCCAGGACTCTGCGGTCTACACTCGTCTCCAGGCCAGCGGTCACTCTTTCAGGAATGAAGATGTTCACATCCTTGATAGAGAGGAACAATGATTTGAGAGAGGAGTAAAGGAGGCCATCTTTGTGAAAATAAACCGTCCATCATTAAACAGAGGTGGAGACCTCCAGGTTCAACTGTCCCCCTCTTACAATGCTGTTATTGCTAGTATCACTCAGCCCTCTGGAAATATCAAACAACCATCAGGGTGCTAATTATCCATCGTTAAGCTGATGGTCCTCCTTGATCATGTGAGCAGCTGGTTTCAACTGTCATCAGTAAACTGGTTGATCCACTGTGAGAGGGTGCTATTTATAAGAGTGAGCTGAATACAGCATCTCAGACTGAGGAAGTCTTTCGGACGAAAGATGAAACGTTTCTACTTTTTGTTTTGTTTTGTTTTTTAATGTCCAGAGGACCAGACTTAGCTTTTTTGGCTTTTTCTACCTGGATTATTGAGCATTCATAATGGTAGTAAGTGCTTAAATATAACATTCACTTTAAAATAAACGGGATGTACTCTGAGAAGAAAATGCAACCACTTCTATTCTGAGCAAGAAACAAATGAGCAGCAGAGTTTTTCCTTTGGTCGGGTTCTCAAATGGCAATTCATTAATTTGCATTCAATCCATAAAGACATGGGTAACACTTTACAATGAGGTACACAAAATTTGATTAACTACCAGGGAACGCCTCAGGAACAAATCAGGAACAAATAAGGAGCTAATTGGGAGTTAACCAATACTTACTGGGGAACACACAGCCAAGCCTTGTTAGGGGACTACTGGTTAGTTACCTTGTAAATGAAGAGGAACTAATAAAGAACTAATAAGTAATAATAATAATGAATTTAATTTGTAACGCACTTTTCATTAACAAAAATCTCAAAGTGCAACTAAAAGTAGTTACCAAGGAAACCAAAGAAGAACGAATCCGGAGCTAATGGGTTGTTAAACAGTACTTACTGGGGAACACAGAGTCAAGCCTTATTAGGGAACTATTGGTTTGTTACCAGCACGGTGGAACAACTGGTAGAGCTGCTACCTCTCAGCGAGAAGGTTGCCGGTTCAAATCCCTGTCCTGGGGCCTTTCTGGGTGGAGTTTGCATGTTCTCTCCATGCATGCGTGGGTTTCCTCCGGGTACTCCGGTTTCCTCCCACAGACCAAAAACATGCATGTTAGGCTGATTGGTAACTATAAATTGTCCCTAGGTGTGAGTGAGATAGTGAATGATTGTTTGTCTCATTTGTCTCCATGTGGCCCTAGGATGGACCCGTCCAGGGTGTACCCCGCCCCTCGCACTGTGATTGCTGGACATGGGCACCAGCGACCCCCGTGACCCAAAATGGAAGAAGCGGGTAAAAGATAATGGATGGATAGATGGTTTGTTACCACTGGAACAATCCAGTAGGTAATGGTCAGCTAGTAGTGATTAAGTAATGATTGGTTCCTCAGTAAGTACTTGGTATGATGCTTCACTACATCGATGAACAAAATAACAGCCAGGCAATGATTTGGTACTCAATAAGTGATAGTCAGACATAGTTTAGCTGGCAGCAGTACAACATTGTGAAATTGCTAATTACTTACAAAAAAGAAAAATCCATTAAAATCAGTAACCACTAGGAAACAGCCCTGATGCATGCTCAATAATACAGGTAGAAAAATCTAAAAAAGCTAAGTCTGGTCCTCTGGACATTCAAAAAACAAAACAAAGCAACAACAAAAAAAACGTAGAAACATTTTGTCTTTCGTCCGAAAGACTTCCTCAGTCTGAGATGCTGTATTCAGCTCAGTCTTATAAATAGCACCCTCTCACAAGCCGTTTTCACACTGCACAGCCCTCCCCGGCCCTCCCCGGCCCAGCCCGGCCCAACCCGGCTTCTAACCCGGGTTCATCTTGTTCGCAGTTGCCTTTTCGGCCCGGCGTCAGCCCGAGTTTTAGAACCCGACCGACGGAGGTTCTAAGCGGGCCGAGCTCCCGGGCCCAGTTTAAATAACACGAAGCGTGCACCCATACAGAGCATTTCCGCCTTTCAGCACGAGCTGAATTTCATTAAAATATAAGAACAGAAACGCCTAAAAAAATATGGTTTAGCTGAATATAAATATTAGTGTTTCTGAGTTTAATTTTTGTTAATACCTGATTACAAATCAGCTTATTTTAGAACGTAGCACTGCACTAAAACCATAGATATACGGAAGGATCTGTGTTCGGATATTCCCGGAAATGGCCCGCAATGATCCTTAAAAAATCCCAAAATCTGGATACTTATCTTCAGCAGATCCAAAATAAATGTGGCTGTTATTCGTCAAGGGTCGGCCAAAGATAAGTATCCGGATTTTGGGATTTTGGGATCTTTTAAGGATCATTGCGGTCCATTTCCGGGAATATCCAGAAATATAAGTATAAGTATATGTGAAGGATACGGAGATATACGACATCAGATCCTTCCGTATATCTATGGTTTTAGTGCAGTGAGCGCGCACCCATACAGAACATTTCCGCCTTTCAGCGCAAGCTGAATTTCATTAAAATATAACTACAGAAACGCCTAAAAATATGTGTTAGCTGAATATATATATATATATATATTAGTGTTTCTGAGTTTATTTTTGTTAATACCGATTACAAATCAGCTTAATTTAGAACGTAAATAACACCAAGCACGCACACAAGAACGCGCGCACACAAGAACTCCCCACCCACTTCAAGGCGGCTCTCCGCACACTGCGAAATTAGCGGGGGCGGGCCAGGCTGGGCTCAGGGGCAACCCGGGACGAGCTGGGCCGGGGAGGGCTGTGCAATGCGAAAACGGCTACAGTGGATCAACCAGTTTGCTGTTGACATGCCATGTGAGCAGCTGGTTTCGGCTGTCATCAGCAAACTGGTTGATCCACTGTGAGAGGGTGCTATTTATAAGACTGAGCTGAATACAGCGTCTCAGACTGAGGAAGTCTTTCGGACGAAAGAAGAAACGTTTCTAGTTTTTTTTCTTTGTTTTGTTTTTTGAATGTCCAGAGGACCAGACTTAGATTTTT
>JBBPBX010050223.1:0-12580 GCA_038048925.1 Garcialebias charrua | reverse complement strand
TATATATATATATATATATTTTTTTTTTTAATAGAGAGAAAGGAAAGACAGAAAGTAAGACAACAAAACACAGCAATTATCCACAAAAAAGCACAAGGTAAACACACCCAACCTCTGTCTGCAATCCTGCAAAGTACATGACAGAACACAGCAACACATGCATAAAGACTAATAACATTCATGACCTTGCAGTAGATTTCCATAAATATACATACCCATACCTACAAATGTATAGTATATACAGTATACATTCATATACATTCATATTCAGTCACATATCCATCTACATATCTGCATATGATATCTACATATACATCCCTGCACCCATTTGTGTGTGGTTGTGAGCATGCATAAGTGAATAAGGTTCCTCGAATAGAACATTCAATAGCGACCGTGAAGCAACAGAGATCCGCCCCCCCAAGGCCCGAGGCAGAAAAAGTGGCGATCAGAGCCCAAGACCCCAAGAAGGACCCCGAGCCCAGAGTCCCCAGGGCTACCCGAACAGGATGAGCCACTACCAACTCCCCAGATCCGACCAAAGGGGAGAACAGGAAGAGCCCTACCAGCGACTACACACAATGACCCCCTAGGGCCAACAGCAACAAACCCACAGGCCCCCGCCGGAGCCCACTGCACCGACGTAGCCCCAGGCTGGACACCGAGGCCCGGACACCGGGGACGTCCACCCCTCAGGCCCAGACCCGACAGGACCAGAGGACCCTAGCCCCACCAGGCAGCCACCAGGCCAAGCCGACACACGCCCAAGCGCCCAACCCCCGACAGCGAGGGCCTCAAGCACGCCCGTAGGGAAAGGGACACCCACCCGGGGGCCACGTGACAGGATTGCTTTATTAACAGGATAAGAACATGCAACGGGGACGTTACTTGTGATCTGTCTGCTATTAATAACACCTTCAAAGACTTTTATAAATCTCTTTACAAGGCTGGTAAAACCGAGTCAGATATCGGTTCCTATTTAGATGGTATTTTTTTGCCCTCAATTTCAGAAGAGGCTCGCTCTGCCCTTGACACTGCTTTTACACCTGAGGAGGTCTGGATGGCAATTCAATCGATGCCAAATGGAAAGTGCCCTGGTCCAGATGGATTCCCATTGGAATCTTATAAGAAGTTCTGGCCCGAGATCCATCCCATACTTTTACCTGCCATAAACGACATATTAGCAAGAGGTGTTCCTTTGTCCTGGAATTTTGCCTCTATCAGTTTATTGCTGAATAAAAATAAAAATCCCTTGGATTGCACATCCTATAGACCTATCAGTCTCCTTAAGGTTGGCTACAAAATTGTTGCCAAGGCGCTGGCACGGAGACTAGAAAAAAATATTCCGAAGATAATAAATCCTGATCAGACGGGTTTTGTGAAATCTAGATATGGAACAGATAATGTACATCGTACACTGAATGTCATTAATTATCTTAATCAGCATAAAGACCCTGCTCTGATTGTTTCCCTCGATGCAGAAAAGGCCTTTGATCGGGTAGAATGGCCCTTTTTATTCTCTGTTCTACAGAAATTTGGCATGGGGCCTAATTTTATTAACTTGATTAAAGCCTTTTATTCCAATCCAGTAGCCATGGTAAATACTAACGGTTTTCTGTCTGATGGTTTTTTTGTTCAGAGGGGTTGTCACCTTTGTTGTTTACGTTGTTCATTGAACCTTTAGCTGAGATTATTAGATCCAATCCAGACATATCTGGAATTAGAATAGGTGGAGATCACCATGTGATCTCTGTTTTTGCGGTTGATGTCCTTTTATACTTGAAAAACCCAGATATATCAATCCCTGCTGTACTTAGCTCCATAGATAAGTTTGGTGTTCTTTCAGGTTATAATATTAATTTGGGTAAGTCTGTTGCTTCTCCTTTCAAAATCCTTCAAGATATGGTGCTACAGCCTACTTTTTATATGTCTAAAAGAGGGTTCAAATACTTAAGCATCTTTATCACTCCTGATCTGAAAGACTTATTCTCATCAAACTACTCCTCACTAGTTCTGAACATTAAGAATGATCTGTCGAAATGGTCTACAGTATTGTCTGGTGTATAGGTCGCACCGGTGTATAGGTCGCATTGTCCAATTATCACCAATAGATTGGAAAAATCCCTAGATAGGTCGCACTGGTGTATAGGTCGCACCTACGTTTAGCTCTGCTGCAAATGTCTGCCACAGGAGCGCACAGCAAGGCTTTTAAGAAGATTAACACTTAAAAACAATTATTTGTTTGATAAAAATTATAGCAAATATATGTCTGAGCTGAACTTTTCCTTAATAAATGAACGTAATTGTGAAATGAGCTGGATTTAAGAATTTGTTTCGCCGAAAGTGATAACAAGCCATATATAGGTCGCACTGGTGTATAGGTCGCATGCCTTGAAAAAAACATAAAAAGGTGCGACCTATACACCGGAAAATACGGTACTTTACCTATATCGCTTCTCCGTAGGGTTAATACAATAAAAATGAATATTCTCCCTCGTTGAAATTACTTATTTCAATTGCTACTTGTCTCTCACATTCTTTAAATCCCTTAATTCTCATATATCTTGTTTTATTTGGAACAATAAGCATCAACGAATTAGGTTCTCCACGTTTACTAAACCCAAACACTTGGGAGGTTTGTCTCTACCCAACATGCAGCTCTATTACTGGTCCGCCCAGCTTAAAACTATGTCCGACTGGTTTTCTAGTAGAGACAACTGTTTATGGCTTGGCCTTGAATCTTTATCATGTTGTCCTAGAAGGTTAAGCTCCCTCCCCTTTATCAATAATTTAGATCAATTGGATTCATTAAAGGAAAACGTGGTAGTTTACAGTACTTTATTAGCCTGGCAAGATATAAATAAATACATGAACATCCCTTCCTCTATCTCGATTCGATCCCCTCTGACTTTAAACCCGGACCTACCAATTTCCATTAGAAGTATTGGCCTAGTGAATTGGTCCTCTTCTGGTCTGACTGATTTTTCTGATATGTTGATTTCTGGATCTATTAAATCATTTGATCAAATCAGGGACAATAGTAACATTCCTCAAAAAGATTTTTACAAATATCTTCAAATACAGCATTTTATGGAGTCATCGTTTAGGTCTAATGCATTTCGTAGGGAGCTGACGGATTTGGAAAATACTCTGGTTTCAACCAAATCTCCCAAGGGTCTGATCTTCAAGTTCTATGTGTCCTTACTTAAGGCCCAGGCAGAGCTCTGCGTTTGGCCAAACGGCGCTTGACGCGCGCGTTCTGTGGGCGCACGTTCACCAGCACAGCTCTGCATTCGTTCTCGAGTTAAATGCTCGCGTTTTCGTTCCAATTTCTTGTCGTAATTTGAGCAGCTGTGCGCAGAGCGTTTACCTACGGGACAAACAGGTCGCTGATTGGTCATTTGCTGACACGCCTACTGAATTGATTGACAGGTCGGGTGGGGGAAAAAAGGCACGAGCTGGCTCTGGCTGCAGCCGCTGCAGTGTTCTAAACTTTATATGTTAATAAAAATTTATAAAAAATAAAAATAAAAACAGGGAGCGCTGGTCCTGTAGCCCATAGCCCACAGGAAATCTGTAGAACCTCGCGCAGCCACATAGGACATGAGTTTAATTCGCTCGTGACAAATTCATTCATTTCTCATCATTTCAGTCATGGAGTCAATGGAGGAGGAAGCGATCACTTGACTTTTGGCAAAAAAACAAAAGAAAAGTCCAGATCAGGGATGAAGAAGGGGAATTTAATAAATTTGTGTCACATACAAACCAGTCCAGCACCGGGCAGTTTATTGTGAGACAACGTGCCTCGCGTACGCGGTCGTAAAATTTGAGTTTTGCGCGTTCGTGCCCTGCGGGGCTACGCTTGTGCCTCTGCGTACCTATGGCGTACAGCGGCGTACTGAATTACGCAGAGCTATGCCGGGGCCTTTTGCTCTGAACATCAAGCTTTGACTCTGTCAAGCGGCTGTGGGAACGGGATCTGGAGGTGAAATTCAGTTCTTCAGATTGGCTCAAGATTTGCAAAGGAACCTTTCCTCAATGTACTTCTATTTCTATACATGAACAAAATTTTAAACTCTTACAGATCTTACTATACCCCTGTTCGTCTCCAGAGAATGTTCCCCAACCGCTCCAATTTGTGCTGCAAATTTTTGAAGCATAGAGGTACTTTTCTCCACCTATTCTGGTCATGTGACTTATTACAGACTTTTTGGAGGGACATCCATTCGGTGACTGAAAAGGTTTTGGGTGGTTGCTTTTCCTTTTCCTCTATATTTTATCTTTTAAATGTTTCCCCTAATCATTTGGATGCACATTCTAAATCTTTGTTTACAATTCTTTGCTTTCTTGTCAAGAAGTGTATTTTGCTACAATGGGCTTTACCACATCCCCTCACAGTAAACCTGTGGCTCACGTAGATATCTGTCATCCTTCCTTTGGAAAAGCCGAGCCATGATCTTAATCACAAATCAGAGATCTTATTTCTTGTTCATGTTGGGAATTTTGTTGTATTTTTTTTGTGTGTATGTGTGTGTGTATGGACAGCACGTTTTTTTTTTTTTTTAATAACTAATCGAAAATTAATAAAAATAGATAAATAAATCGTTAAACTTTATGAGTGCTGAACTGACAAGATTAACATCTCAGCAAGAACTCCTGATCGGTCTGATTGAGGAAGTGAAACATTTGAACATTCTGATAAGTAACAAAGACAAAAAAAATAGCTGAACTGGAAAAAAAAGTAGATGATATGGAACAATACACAAGATGAGATAATTTGGTGATTACTGGACTTGAAGTTAGGCGCCGGACATATGCAGCAGTTGCTACTGGTGCTAACGCTACAGAAGACGCACTACAAGAAGAGCTGCAGACTCTGGAAGAACAAGTAGTGACTTTTTTACAAAACAAAAATATTGATATCGAACATGAGGACATTTCAATCTGTCACACCCTGCCCAGTAAATCTGAAAAATTAAAACCATCAGGTCCATTAGGAAATTAAGAAACAATATAATGATGCAAGCAAAAAAACTGAAGGGAACAAATGTATACATAAATGAACATCTAACTAAAAAAATGGAAATATTGCACGTGAAGCAAGGTTGTTAAAAAAACAGAAAAAAAATAGCATCAACTTGGACAATAAATGAAACATCTGTATCAGAGTACAGAAAGGGTCTCAGGCTAAAATAATAAAAGAACTGAAGGATTTGGAAAGACTTAGATGAGCTCAGGACAGGACAAATTATATATCATTAAAACAACCCATACACAAGAAATTGACAAAATATACAGACAAATAAAAATACATTAAAATATGACAATATACGAAGACTCAGAATTTAAAATATATAATGTTGAAGATGGGATTGATACAATTTTTTTTCCTGTAATAAAAGATTGTGAATTTTATAATTAAGAGCAGTTTAATGACATCAATATGACAAATGGAGGTCTCTCTATTATTCACTTCAATAGTAGAAGTATAAATGCAAATATATGCAAAATAACAGATTATTTAAAACAATTAAAAATAACTTTTACTTTAATAGCACTGTCAAAGACATGGCTCAATGATGAAAATACAAACAATGTTTACATTGAAGGGTATGAACTTATAAACAGAAGTAATAAAATATGTGGTGGAGTGGCTCTATTTATTAATAATGAAACAAAATGTAAATTAATTAGTGAAATTCATTCAACCTTCATCTAGCCAGATAAGTCACATTGAGCCTAGAAGACTCATTTACAATTGAGATCTGCTTAGACCAGGGGTGTCCAACATCCGACCCGCGGGCCGCATCCGGCCCGCCAGGGGGTTTTAGTCGGCCCGCGGATAAATCTGAATTGTAAAAAAAAAAGAATAAACGCTATTTTCTTAAAAATCTGCCGTTCCTATGTTGTCCGCTAGAGGCGCTGTGTTTTAGTCAGTTCCTATGTTGTCCTACTCAAAACGGTTGCCTCTAGAACCCAGGGGCGCTACGGTTGAAGCGGAGACTCTGCTCATTTTCCCTGTCTTCGTGTGCGCAGCAAGCGTTCCTCCTGATGTGAAACAGTAGAAAAACAAGATTTCAGGGTTGCTAAGGGAGTTTGAGAAACGATTTCAGGTCTTTAGAAGAATAGAATGTATCTTCATTGACAGGGCACAATACAACATGATTGAAATTACGCACACGTCTTAATAAAACAGCTATGCGCAAAGCTCAATTTATGTGTTCACAATTGATTCCTAGATGTGAAAAATGGATTTAAAATTCATTCATTTCTAAATTTTGATGGGTTTGATGCATTTTTAACATGCAGGAAAGTGTTTTAACAAAACTGTGTTTTATTTAATGTCCAGATGACCAGACTTAGCTTTTTTAGATTTTTCTACCTGGATTATTGAGCATGCATCAGGGTATTTAACAAAACAGTTTGTTGACTACAGTAAATGTTTTAAAACGAGCAATCAGTTTTTTAATGTGGAATGCACTTAAATGTTAAACTGAATAAAAGTGTAAAAGGACAATTAATTTAATGTAAATGTTTTTATAATTTATTTATTCTTTGCACTAATACAAAGAAAAAAAGTGGACTTTTGGAATGAGTATACTGGTCTGGCCCCCTTGAGATCAGATTATGCTGTATGCGGCCCCCAGATCAAAATTAGTTTGACACCCCTGGCTTAGACAGACAAAATGTAATGAAACTGGACACATTAGGAAATGGAGGTGAAAAAATTCCTATTAAAATTGTAAGGAATAAGGTGGGGTAAGGTATTTAAACACTTACTGGACCACCATTATTGTAGAGATATAGGACTTTCTGGTCAGTTTACTGACTTACCTATATCTTTAGATGTGCAGGTATGAGCAGACTTTTATCTGCACAAACATGCCACCAAGTTCACGGGGTCTCAACTTTTTCAGATTAAATCAACAAATCTAACGATGTGATTAGCCAGAAATGTAACTTCACAGGAAACTTCAATTTATATTGGTCTACCAAAAAAATAGACCTTTTATTGAAACTATCACAAGAATTACATTAAACATTTGTATCGATATTAGCTCTGATTTAATAACTACGTTGACAAGAATTCAAATTAAAACAAACAGACAGTTGGACCTTTCTGTTGGCACATTACTTAAAGTTTACCATGATGAAAATAAACATAAGGAGGAGTTTAAGGAGGAAAGATAAAAGATTGAAATGAAATGGTTGAATCTTATCTTGAGATGTTAACCAGAGATAGCACCCTCTGCTCGGTTTCGGCTGGACGTCCGTCCCGTGATGAAACACTTTTACCTTCGTGAAGATGATCCTGTCTCAACTCCGGTAAATTAGTCAAGCCAGACGTGCATGCTGCTGCGTTTTACAGGCGACCACTTTCATCTTGCCACGGTCTCGAGACCGTCTGCGTCGGCCTCCCAGAGTGATGCCTGGTTCTGGTTTTGTTCAAGATAACTTCAGAAAGAGTGTCACCTCTTGGAGCTCTGACACTCGAAGGGGTTCACAGCTGACGTGCTGTTTGAACCTTTGCTGAAGACGTGGGTCGAGTTGGCACAATGACCGGGCGTCTCCAGCTTGGAGAAAAACGTCCGTGCGTCTTCCCTTCTCCCCGAGAACTCAAAAACTCAGTGAGTGCTGAGAACTGAGTCCCAGCACGGAGACAAAACAAAACCTGCAGGTGTGAAAACAGAGCACTCTCTGTTTAAGCACAGATGAATTGTTTTTAGAACGGACGGGAGACCGAAGATTAAGTTATGTCTAGAACTTCTCTTTCGTTCCAAAAACAGTTCAAACAAATAGACGGAGAATTGTTCCTTCAACTTTCGACACTTATTCTGCCTAGAGCAGACAGTTCAAAGCATGATCATTCTGAGATGTTCTCTTAACTTTGTCATATTTAAAATATACCAGTTTAGTAAAATCATCATTGAAATGACAAAAATACTGTTTGATCAATTCTGAATTAACACACATTAAAAAGAAAGTTCAATCTGATTAATTAGTGTCCATTAATTCATAATAATTGTTAACCAAAATAGTGTTTACTCGTCTCCTTGAAGGCTTCAAGAAGGTGTAACACTGAGAGTTCCAAAGAGATGCAGAGAGGTGTACTTGAAGGTCAAGCCTAAAATGTCAGAGGTTAGGTGTATCACTACAAAATCTTTTTTCTTGCCTGAGGAAAAAAATTATAATATTAAAAAACACCATCCATCCATTCTCTTCCGCTTATCCGGGGTCGGGTTGCTGGGGTAGCAGCCTAAGTACACTGCAAAAACAGTACTACTTGAAATAAGCCGTAAATTCTTGAATTTGATCACATTTTCTTATTTTGAGGAAAAAAATCTGCCAATGGGGTGAGAAAAATTTGCTTGGCTAGAATTCTTAAAACTAGCAAATTAATCTAACTGCTGTATACCTTAAAACTAGAATAAAATAGCCAAAACAAGAAAAAATATGTGCTTTTAACAAGCAAAATGTACTTTTTATAGGTGATTTTCAGATTTGTTTATACTTAAATTAAGAAAAATTTACTTGTTACAAGGTGAGATGCTCTGATATGTAGAAAATCATTGCCTAAATTGAGTATTATGCTTTCTCGAAAAAGCTGATTTCAAGAATTTTTGCTTACTTTAGGATTCTACACCTTACTTTATTTTTTCACATAACCAAAAAAAACTTAAAACAAGACAAAATTTCTTAAAACAGATTTTTTTAGTTTCTTGATTGAACAAAATATAAGAATTTTATATCAATTTTGAGATGAACAACTAGCAAAAATAGCCAACAATAAGACACAATTAGCTCAATAAGAATACTTTAAAAAAGGGATTTTATCTTAAATTAAGGGAACAGAATCAATTTTACTTTTTGCACTTTTATTGCCAGCAACATAAGTGAACAGAAGTGGAACAGAAGTGTACATTCAACATACTCTAAAGGAATTAATAACAGTTAGCTCACTGCTGTATAAAATTTTGACAGAACATTGACAGAGCTAGTCGAACAGTATGTGTAAAATAACCAAAATTTCAGCAGGGTACTGTGCAACACTTTCAGAAATGTACATTCAAGATACTCTAAAGGAAGTTAGCATACTCACTGCTAGTATCAAAAATAAATTTCCCTGTACTATAAAAACAAATAAATAAATCTATTCCAACTTTGGATAATGTATCAGACAAACAATTTTAAAGAACACACAAACAAACGTGTCTTACTGAACAACTTTTCTGAAAAAGATGTAACTCACTCAATGAATGACTTCCACTCTTTTTTTTTTTTTTTTTTTTCCCTCATAATGAACTTTATTATCAGGAGTCAATTTTACAGCTCAAATAAAAAAAGAAGCAAGAATGTCTCATAAAATAAAAATTTCTAATACGATTGTTTATTCCACTCGCCAAGAGCCTTCTTGTAAGATGGGGTTGAATCTAGGTCATGGATGGAGTCTTTGAGTATTTCAGTTTGCAAGACAGACAGCAGCGTGGAAATGCACTTTGGCTACGTGAGGTGGAAGCCATAGTAATATGCCATGAGATAGCAGTCCCTCAACAAGATTCTCCCGGTCAAAGGTGGTCACTGGTGTGGTTCCAACAGCAATCATGCAGTTGCTTTCAGAAAGTAGCAAAACAGGACAACCCAGAGGTCGCTGACGCAGGAAGCCTTCATGGCCTTCTGGAGTCTACATGACAGAAAAGAAAGAAGAGGGTTAGAAAACATCAGAAACACATATCTAATTAAAATACTTAATAGTCAAGTGTGAATAGTTTAAACTTTTTTTAATAGACCTGTTTGGGGATATTGTGTTCATATTCCAAGTAACATATGCAGCAAGTTTAAATTAAAAAGGTACAGACACAAGTCCTGAATGATATGGGAAATAAAATCTAATTGGACTTTTCTGTCCATTCTTGTGGTTTAATCTTTTAAACTGGAACTCTGCAGACAGAAAGGTTTATGTTAAAGTGTAACTAACCCTCCTGTGAAAGCATAACCTCGCCCAAAAGCAAATTTGATGCCAACAAAGTGGGCAGTGCCAAGAAAAGAAAATAAGTCGTAGACTGAAGAAGACTCTTGGAGGAGAGACGAAATGTTTCATTAAAGAAGAACCTGTCCAGAGGAACTACATAATTGTATTTCTACTTGGATTACTGATGCATCAGGACATTTTAAACTTTAAACCACATTTAGACAGTTTAGCTGTGTAAGAATTAATGAGGAGGTCAATATTAATACTGACCTCTTTATCCTTAATTAATCTACTTATTCAGATTGAATAGTAAATTCACGGATTCTGTTCTTTTTCAGTTTACCCAATATCTCTGTGATCTTTATGATGGATAAATAAACAGAGCCATTAAGTGACAAAGACGTTAACTTAGTTTGATATGTCAAAGAGACACTATCATTTATTTAAAATAAATCAACTAAATTAACACCATTACACTTGATTGACATGATTTCACTTTCTTTCAAATTAAAACGTCAGCACACTTAAATTCAACACAACAGACTTCAATATTGGATGTTAACATATTTAGTCTGTGGGCTCTTTAAACTTAAAATAGTTTCCGGCTTAGATTGAGAGGGGAAAAAGTAGGAGGAAAGATTTAAGAAGAATTGGGAGGTTAAGAGAGGAAGTTTATCTTGCATTTATGAAACCAGATGACACTCTTCCGTACGTGTCCAGCTAAGATATCATCACACCTCCAGCAAGCAAACAGCTGCTCCTTTACCTTAAGACGTCCGCCTTGGTTCTGGTAAAGAGCTGTGGTCAACTTTAGACTGACAAGTCGTCGGTCCCGCAAGTCCAAGCTGGACTCCACGCGTGTTTACCTTGTCGGTGTCGGTGATACTCGCTTTCATCGGCAAAAGTCGTGGCAGTCGTGGTTTCTTGGCTCAAGATAATTTATTCCAGGAAGGAATAACAAACGCTCGTTCGAGGTGGACTCATAACAGCCTGTTATCAGTCCTTAGCTGAAGACGCAGGTCGTTAGCTCTTGACCAAAACGTACCCAGCTCTTGGGAAAGGTTCACATCTCTTTGAAATTCCCAACAAACTCTCGAAGCGTTCTCGCACAGTAAGAACTTAAAAAGCAGGAACAAAGAGAGGAGTGGACTTGCCTTATCAGGCCCAAGGTCAGCCAGAGCAGAGAGAGCTTTGTTTAGGGAACAGACAGAGAAAGCTGGAGCCTTGTTCATGATTAAACTGTCTTCTTATTTCTAAACAAAACAGTCGGGTCTCTGTGACCCGATATTTCCCTTTAACACAGCAGTGAAACACAGTTTAACTCTCAAAGAATAACACAGCTTAAAAGCACACATCATGAAAATGACAAAAGTTATTCTTTTGATCACATCAGCTTAAAATCAAAGATAGAAATAGTCTCTTATTGGTGACTATGTTATCAGATTATAGCTAAATGAATGATTTTGTAGTAAATGTCTTGCTTTACTGAGAGGTCAGTAAAGGTCATCACTGGACAGTTCAAAGACCTTAATTTGACCCTGGGTAGGTCCACTACATCTCCCCCCTTTTGGAAGCCATCGCCAGTCCTTGGGGATGGGGTCCAACACGAAAGGAAACCTTGAACTGTCTTTGATCTTGAAGTAATCCAGCAAGTGGAAAAGAAAAAATCAAAAATTATAATCCCATAAAGTTTTTGAAATTCCATACTGTTCGGAGGTAATCCCATTGCGAAAAGCTTTTAATCCCTTGGAAAACTGAGTCTGTTAACTCTTGGCAAACAAAGTCTGTGATCCTTTGGGAAGCAAAGTCTTATAATCCACAGCGGTAATTCCACAGCAGTAATTCCACAACGATTAGTTTTGTTGATTGATCAGCAACAATTGTTTTCATAATCAGCATGTAGAGGGGATCCCTCGATTGACGCAGAGGAGGCGACCCTTGGATGAAGGTTGAAGACCAAGCGTTGGAGCTGCAGGTCCCCACATCGATGGTTGTTGGCTGGTTGGTTTCCAGTCAGTGCCACTCTGGTTCTATGTGTCATGCAATTATGTGGTTTTTAAGGTGGGCTTATGATTGGGATTTTACATTAAGCCTTACCTATATGCACCTGGTATGTAAGCTATCATGGTTTAGATCAGCTACAATTACCAATTAAGGGGTGGATCAATTCTGTAAAATTAGATATAGGGATCTGTACCTATAAAATTTTGGAGGGCTTCTGTAACGAAGGCCTCTAATTCCAAACTATTCCTCCATTCATTACTTAGTTTAGGTTAAACTAAAATAAAAATGAAATATAGTTTGATCTAAATGTCTGTTGTCTTTTAGACGAACGACGTAGGATTTGGTATTCCTAATAAATTTTGAAGTCTATGGCGAGACTCATCAAAATAAATAGACAATCTAGAATAGAAACGATCGAATCGGTTCAATTTAGAAATTATGAGACCAGTGTAGTTTATTGTACCTTAAGTAGCTTTAAACTACATTGACTCTTCGACGATTGAGATTTAACAAAACGAACTGCATGTTGGCATAGTTAAATCCATATCATTCATTAACCAATGTTAATATAAAACCTTTTTGGCTGGGAGTGTTCAGAACCAAACAGTA
>JBBPBX010050222.1:0-20083 GCA_038048925.1 Garcialebias charrua | reverse complement strand
GGAGGTTCAGAGGAGACAACAGGAGGTTCAGAGGAGACAACAGGAGGTTCAGAGGAGACAACAGGAGGTTCAGAGGAGACACCAGGAGGTTCAGAGGAGACAACAGGAGGTTCAGAGGAGACAACAGGAGGTTCAGAGGAGACACCAGGAGGTTCAGAGGAGACAACAGGAGGTTCAGAGGAGACAACAGGAGGTTCAGAGGAGACAACAGGAGGTTCAGAGGAGACACCAGGAGGTTCAGAGGAGACAACAGGAGGTTCAGAGGAGACACCAGGAGGTTCAGAGGAGACAACAGGAGGTTCAGAGGAGACAACAGGAGGTTCAGAGGAGACAACAGGAGGTTCAGAGGAGACACCAGGAGGTTCAGAGGAGACAACAGGAGGTTCAGAGGAGACACCAGGAGGTTCAGAGGAGACAACAGGAGGTTCAGAGGAGACAACAGGAGGTTCAGAGGAGACAACAGGAGGTTCAGAGGAGACAACAGGAGGTTCAGAGGAGACACCAGGAGGTTCAGAGGAGACAACAGGAGGTTCAGAGGAGACAACAGGAGGTTCAGAGGAGACAACAGGAGGTTCAGAGGAGACACCAGGAGGTTCAGAGGAGACAACAGGAGGTTCAGAGGAGACACCAGGAGGTTCAGAGGAGACACCAGGAGGTTCAGAGGAGACAACAGGAGGTTCAGAGGAGACAACAGGAGGTTCAGAGGAGACAACAGGAGGTTCAGAGGAGACACCAGGAGGTTCAGAGGAGACAACAGGAGGTTCAGAGGAGACAACAGGAGGTTCAGAGGAGACACCAGGAGGTTCAGAGGAGACAACAGGAGGTTCAGAGGAGACAACAGGAGGTTCAGAGGAGACAACAGGAGGTTCAGAGGAGACACCAGGAGGTTCAGAGGAGACAACAGGAGGTTCAGAGGAGACAACAGGAGGTTCAGAGGAGACACCAGGAGGTTCAGAGGAGACAACAGGAGGTTCAGAGGAGACAACAGGAGGTTCAGAGGAGACAACAGGAGGTTCAGAGGAGACAACAGGAGGTTCAGAGGAGACAACAGGAGGTTCAGAGGAGACAACAGGAGGTTCAGAGGAGACAACAGGAGGTTCAGAGGAGACAACAGGAGGTTCAGAGGAGACACCAGGAGGTTCAGAGGAGACACCAGGAGGTTCAGAGGAGACAACAGGAGGTTCAGAGGAGACAACAGGAGGTTCAGAGGAGACAACAGGAGGTTCAGAGGAGACAACAGGAGGTTCAGAGGAGACAACAGGAGGTTCAGAGGAGACAACAGGAGGTTCAGAGGAGACAACAGGAGGTTCAGAGGAGACACCAGGAGGTTCAGAGGAGACACCAGGACAGGAGGTTCAGAGGAGACACCAGGAGGTTCAGAGGAGACAACAGGAGGTTCAGAGGAGACACCAGGAGGTTCAGAGGAGACACCAGGAGGTTCAGAGGAGACACCAGGAGGTTCAGAGGAGACACCAGGAGGTTCAGAGGAGACAACAGGAGGTTCAGAGGAGACAACAGGAGGTTCAGAGGAGACACCAGGAGGTTCAGAGGAGACACCAGGAGGTTCAGAGGAGACAACAGGAGGTTCAGAGGAGACAACAGGAGGTTCAGAGGAGACAACAGGAGGTTCAGAGGAGACAACAGGAGGTTCAGAGGAGACACCAGGAGGTTCAGAGGAGACAACAGGAGGTTCAGAGGAGACAACAGGAGGTTCAGAGGAGACAACAGGAGGTTCAGAGGAGACAACAGGAGGTTCAGAGGAGACAACAGGAGGTTCAGAGGAGACAACAGGAGGTTCAGAGGAGACAACAGGAGGTTCAGAGGAGACAACAGGAGGTTCAGAGGAGACACCAGGAGGTTCAGAGGAGACAACAGGAGGTTCAGAGGAGACAACAGGAGGTTCAGAGGAGACAACAGGAGGTTCAGAGGAGACACCAGGAGGTTCAGAGGAGACAACAGGAGGTTCAGAGGAGACAACAGGAGGTTCAGAGGAGACACCAGGAGGTTCAGAGGAGACACCAGGAGGTTCAGAGGAGACACCAGGAGGTTCAGAGGAGACAACAGGAGGTTCAGAGGAGACAACAGGAGGTTCAGAGGAGACACCAGGAGGTTCAGAGGAGACACCAGGAGGTTCAGAGGAGACAACAGGAGGTTCAGAGGAGACAACAGGAGGTTCAGAGGAGACACCAGGAGGTTCAGAGGAGACACCAGGAGGTTCAGAGGAGACACCAGGAGGTTCAGAGGAGACACCAGGAGGTTCAGAGGAGACAACAGGAGGTTCAGAGGAGACAACAGGAGGTTCAGAGGAGACACCAGGAGGTTCAGAGGAGACAACAGGAGGTTCAGAGGAGACAACAGGAGGTTCAGAGGAGACAACAGGAGGTTCAGAGGAGACAACAGGAGGTTCAGAGGAGACAACAGGAGGTTCAGAGGAGACAACAGGAGGTTCAGAGGAGACACCAGGAGGTTCAGAGGAGACAACAGGAGGTTCAGAGGAGACAACAGGAGGTTCAGAGGAGACAACAGGAGGTTCAGAGGAGACACCAGGAGGTTCAGAGGAGAACAGGAGGTTCAGAGGAGACAACAGGAGGTTCAGAGGAGACAACAGGAGGTTCAGAGGAGACAACAGGAGGTTCAGAGGAGACACCAGGAGGTTCAGAGGAGACAACAGGAGGTTCAGAGGAGACAACAGGAGGTTCAGAGGAGACACCAGGAGGTTCAGAGGAGACAACAGGAGGTTCAGAGGAGACAACAGGAGGTTCAGAGGAGACACCAGGAGGTTCAGAGGAGACACCAGGAGGTTCAGAGGAGACAACAGGAGGTTCAGAGGAGACAACAGGAGGTTCAGAGGAGACAACAGGAGGTTCAGAGGAGACACCAGGAGGTTCAGAGGAGACAACAGGAGGTTCAGAGGAGACAACAGGAGGTTCAGAGGAGACACCAGGAGGTTCAGAGGAGACACCAGGAGGTTCAGAGGAGACAACAGGAGGTTCAGAGGAGACAACAGGAGGTTCAGAGGAGACAACAGGAGGTTCAGAGGAGACACCAGGAGGTTCAGAGGAGACAACAGGAGGTTCAGAGGAGACACCAGGAGGTTCAGAGGAGACAACAGGAGGTTCAGAGGAGACAACAGGAGGTTCAGAGGAGACAACAGGAGGTTCAGAGGAGACAACAGGAGGTTCAGAGGAGACACCAGGAGGTTCAGAGGAGACAACAGGAGGTTCAGAGGAGACACCAGGAGGTTCAGAGGAGACACCAGGAGGTTCAGAGGAGACAACAGGAGGTTCAGAGGAGACAACAGGAGGTTCAGAGGAGACAACAGGAGGTTCAGAGGAGACAACAGGAGGTTCAGAGGAGACAACAGGAGGTTCAGAGGAGACACCAGGAGGTTCAGAGGAGACACCAGGAGGTTCAGAGGAGACACACAGGAGGTTCAGAGGAGACACCAGGAGGTTCAGAGGAGACACCAGGAGGTTCAGAGGAGACACAGGAGGTTCAGAGGAGACACCAGGAGGTTCAGAGGAGACACCAGGAGGTTCAGAGGAGACAACAGGAGGTTCAGAGGAGACAACAGGAGGTTCAGAGGAGACAACAGGAGGTTCAGAGGAGACAACAGGAGGTTCAGAGGAGACAACAGGAGGTTCAGAGGAGACACCAGGAGGTTCAGAGGAGACACCAGGAGGTTCAGAGGAGACAACAGGAGGTTCAGAGGAGACACCAGGAGGTTCAGAGGAGACACCAGGAGGTTCAGAGGAGACAACAGGAGGTTCAGAGGAGACAACAGGAGGTTCAGAGGAGACAACAGGAGGTTCAGAGGAGACAACAGGAGGTTCAGAGGAGACAACAGGAGGTTCAGAGGAGACACCAGGAGGTTCAGAGGAGACAACAGGAGGTTCAGAGGAGACACCAGGAGGTTCAGAGGAGACACCAGGAGGTTCAGAGGAGACACCAGGAGGTTCAGAGGAGACAACAGGAGGTTCAGAGGAGACAACAGGAGGTTCAGAGGAGACAACAGGAGGTTCAGAGGAGACAAGACACCAGGAGGTTCAGAGGAGACAACAGGAGGTTCAGAGGAGACAACAGGAGGTTCAGAGGAGACAACAGGAGGTTCAGAGGAGACACCAGGAGGTTCAGAGGAGACAACAGGAGGTTCAGAGGAGACAACAGGAGGTTCAGAGGAGACACCAGGAGGTTCAGAGGAGACACCAGGAGGTTCAGAGGAGACAACAGGAGGTTCAGAGGAGACAACAGGAGGTTCAGAGGAGACAACAGGAGGTTCAGAGGAGACAACAGGAGGTTCAGAGGAGACAACAGGAGGTTCAGAGGAGACACCAGGAGGTTCAGAGGAGACACCAGGAGGTTCAGAGGAGACAACAGGAGGTTCAGAGGAGACAACAGGAGGTTCAGAGGAGACAACAGGAGGTTCAGAGGAGACACCAGGAGGTTCAGAGGAGACACCAGGAGGTTCAGAGGAGACACCAGGAGGTTCAGAGGAGACAACAGGAGGTTCAGAGGAGACACCAGGAGGTTCAGAGGAGACACCAGGAGGTTCAGAGGAGACACCAGGAGGTTCAGAGGAGACAACAGGAGGTTCAGAGGAGACAACAGGAGGTTCAGAGGAGACACCAGGAGGTTCAGAGGAGACAACAGGAGGTTCAGAGGAGACAACAGGAGGTTCAGAGGAGACACCAGGAGGTTCAGAGGAGACAACAGGAGGTTCAGAGGAGACAACAGGAGGTTCAGAGGAGACACCAGGAGGTTCAGAGGAGACAACAGGAGGTTCAGAGGAGACACCAGGAGGTTCAGAGGAGACACCAGGAGGTTCAGAGGAGACAACAGGAGGTTCAGAGGAGACACCAGGAGGTTCAGAGGAGACACCAGGAGGTTCAGAGGAGACAACAGGAGGTTCAGAGGAGACAACAGGAGGTTCAGAGGAGACAACAGGAGGTTCAGAGGAGACAACAGGAGGTTCAGAGGAGACAACAGGAGGTTCAGAGGAGACAACAGGAGGTTCAGAGGAGACAACAGGAGGTTCAGAGGAGACAACAGGAGGTTCAGAGGAGACAACAGGAGGTTCAGAGGAGACAACAGGAGGTTCAGAGGAGACACCAGGAGGTTCAGAGGAGACAACAGGAGGTTCAGAGGAGACAACAGGAGGTTCAGAGGAGACAACAGGAGGTTCAGAGGAGACAACAGGAGGTTCAGAGGAGACACCAGGAGGTTCAGAGGAGACACCAGGAGGTTCAGAGGAGACAACAGGAGGTTCAGAGGAGACAACAGGAGGTTCAGAGGAGACACCAGGAGGTTCAGAGGAGACAACAGGAGGTTCAGAGGAGACACCAGGAGGTTCAGAGGAGACAACAGGAGGTTCAGAGGAGACAACCAGGAGGTTCAGAGGAGACACCAGGAGGTTCAGAGGAGACACCAGGAGGTTCAGAGGAGACACCAGGAGGTTCAGAGGAGACAACAGGAGGTTCAGAGGAGACACCAGGAGGTTCAGAGGAGACAACAGGAGGTTCAGAGGAGACAACAGGAGGTTCAGAGGAGACAACAGGAGGTTCAGAGGAGACAACAGGAGGTTCAGAGGAGACACCAGGAGGTTCAGAGGAGACAACAGGAGGTTCAGAGGAGACACCAGGAGGTTCAGAGGAGACACCAGGAGGTTCAGAGGAGACAACAGGAGGTTCAGAGGAGACAACAGGAGGTTCAGAGGAGACACCAGGAGGTTCAGAGGAGACAACCAGGAGGTTCAGAGGAGACAACAGGAGGTTCAGAGGAGACACCAGGAGGTTCAGAGGAGACAACAGGAGGTTCAGAGGAGACAACAGGAGGTTCAGAGGAGACAACAGGAGGTTCAGAGGAGACACCAGGAGGTTCAGAGGAGACACCAGGAGGTTCAGAGGAGACAACAGGAGGTTCAGAGGAGACACCAGGAGGTTCAGAGGAGACAACAGGAGGTTCAGAGGAGACAACAGGAGGTTCAGAGGAGACAACAGGAGGTTCAGAGGAGACACCAGGAGGTTCAGAGGAGACAACAGGAGGTTCAGAGGAGACAACAGGAGGTTCAGAGGAGACAACAGGAGGTTCAGAGGAGACAACAGGAGGTTCAGAGGAGACAACAGGAGGTTCAGAGGAGACAACAGGAGGTTCAGAGGAGACAACAGGAGGTTCAGAGGAGACAACAGGAGGTTCAGAGGAGACAACAGGAGGTTCAGAGGAGACAACAGGAGGTTCAGAGGAGACAACAGGAGGTTCAGAGGAGACAACAGGAGGTTCAGAGGAGACACCAGGAGGTTCAGAGGAGACAACAGGAGGTTCAGAGGAGACAACAGGAGGTTCAGAGGAGACAACAGGAGGTTCAGAGGAGACACCAGGAGGTTCAGAGGAGACAACAGGAGGTTCAGAGGAGACAACAGGAGGTTCAGAGGAGACACCAGGAGGTTCAGAGGAGACAACAGGAGGTTCAGAGGAGACAACAGGAGGTTCAGAGGAGACACCAGGAGGTTCAGAGGAGACAACAGGAGGTTCAGAGGAGACAACAGGAGGTTCAGAGGAGACACCAGGAGGTTCAGAGGAGACAACAGGAGGTTCAGAGGAGACAACAGGAGGTTCAGAGGAGACAACAGGAGGTTCAGAGGAGACAACAGGAGGTTCAGAGGAGACAACAGGAGGTTCAGAGGAGACACCAGGAGGTTCAGAGGAGACAACAGGAGGTTCAGAGGAGACAACAGGAGGTTCAGAGGAGACACCAGGAGGTTCAGAGGAGACAACAGGAGGTTCAGAGGAGACACCAGGAGGTTCAGAGGAGACAACAGGAGGTTCAGAGGAGACAACAGGAGGTTCAGAGGAGACACCAGGAGGTTCAGAGGAGACAACAGGAGGTTCAGAGGAGACAACAGGAGGTTCAGAGGAGACAACAGGAGGTTCAGAGGAGACACCAGGAGGTTCAGAGGAGACACCAGGAGGTTCAGAGGAGACAACAGGAGGTTCAGAGGAGACAACAGGAGGTTCAGAGGAGACACCAGGAGGTTCAGAGGAGACAACAGGAGGTTCAGAGGAGACACCAGGAGGTTCAGAGGAGACAACAGGAGGTTCAGAGGAGACAACAGGAGGTTCAGAGGAGACACCAGGAGGTTCAGAGGAGACAACAGGAGGTTCAGAGGAGACAACAGGAGGTTCAGAGGAGACACCAGGAGGTTCAGAGGAGACACCAGGAGGTTCAGAGGAGACAACAGGAGGTTCAGAGGAGACACCAGGAGGTTCAGAGGAGACAACAGGAGGTTCAGAGGAGACAACAGGAGGTTCAGAGGAGACAACAGGAGGTTCAGAGGAGACAACAGGAGGTTCAGAGGAGACAACAGGAGGTTCAGAGGAGACAACAGGAGGTTCAGAGGAGACAACAGGAGGTTCAGAGGAGACAACAGGAGGTTCAGAGGAGACACCAGGAGGTTCAGAGGAGACAACAGGAGGTTCAGAGGAGACAACAGGAGGTTCAGAGGAGACAACAGGAGGTTCAGAGGAGACACCAGGAGGTTCAGAGGAGACAACAGGAGGTTCAGAGGAGACACCAGGAGGTTCAGAGGAGACAACAGGAGGTTCAGAGGAGACAACAGGAGGTTCAGAGGAGACAACAGGAGGTTCAGAGGAGACAACAGGAGGTTCAGAGGAGACACCAGGAGGTTCAGAGGAGACACCAGGAGGTTCAGAGGAGACACCAGGAGGTTCAGAGGAGACAACAGGAGGTTCAGAGGAGACACCAGGAGGTTCAGAGGAGACACCAGGAGGTTCAGAGGAGACAACAGGAGGTTCAGAGGAGACAACAGGAGGTTCAGAGGAGACAACAGGAGGTTCAGAGGAGACAACAGGAGGTTCAGAGGAGACAACAGGAGGTTCAGAGGAGACAACAGGAGGTTCAGAGGAGACAACAGGAGGTTCAGAGGAGACAACAGGAGGTTCAGAGGAGACAACAGGAGGTTCAGAGGAGACAACAGGAGGTTCAGAGGAGACAACAGGAGGTTCAGAGGAGACACCAGGAGGTTCAGAGGAGACAACAGGAGGTTCAGAGGAGACACCAGGAGGTTCAGAGGAGACACCAGGAGGTTCAGAGGAGACAACAGGAGGTTCAGAGGAGACAACAGGAGGTTCAGAGGAGACAACAGGAGGTTCAGAGGAGACAACAGGAGGTTCAGAGGAGACAACAGGAGGTTCAGAGGAGACAACAGGAGGTTCAGAGGAGACAACAGGAGGTTCAGAGGAGACAACCAGGAGGTTCAGAGGAGACAACAGGAGGTTCAGAGGAGACACCAGGAGGTTCAGAGGAGACAACAGGAGGTTCAGAGGAGACAACAGGAGGTTCAGAGGAGACACCAGGAGGTTCAGAGGAGACAACAGGAGGTTCAGAGGAGACACCAGGAGGTTCAGAGGAGACAACAGGAGGTTCAGAGGAGACAACAGGAGGTTCAGAGGAGACAACAGGAGGTTCAGAGGAGACAAGAGGAGGTTCAGAGGAGACACCAGGAGGTTCAGAGGAGACCTGTTGGTGTCCGGAGCGACTCGTCAGCAGGACGGGTCTGGCGATGCAAACACCGGCTGATTTCATTGAAGCGAGGCTCATCTGGGCCAAAGTGGAGCGGCAGCTTCTGGGTGTTTTGTCTTCGGCTGTGATGAAATAATCCAACATGAAATAATCCAACATGAAATAATCCAACAGTAAATAATCCAACATGAAATAATCCAACATGAAATAATCCAACAGGAAATAATCCAACAGGAAATAATCCAACAGGAAATAATCCAACAGGAAATAATCCAACAGGAAATAATCCAACAGGAAATAATCCAACAGGAAATAATCCAACATGAAATACTTAAACATGAAATAATCCAACAGGAAATATTCCAGCATGAAATAATCCAGCATGAAATAATCCAACATGAAATAATCCAGCATGAAATAATCCAACATGAAATAATCAAACTTGAAATAATCCAACATGAAATAATCCAACATGAAATAATCCAGCATGAAATAATCCAACATGAAATAATCCAACATGAAATAATCCAGCATGAAATAATCCAGCTTGAAATAATCCAACATGAAATAATCCAACATGAAATAATCTAGCATGAAATAATCCAGCATGAAATAATCCAGCATGAAATAATCCAACATGAAATAATCCAACATGAAATAATCCAACATGAAATAATCCAGCATGAAATAATCCAGCATGAAATAATCCAACATGAAATAATCCAACATGAAATAATCCAGCATAAAATAATCCAGCATGAAATAATCCAGCATGAAATAATCCAACATGAAATAATCCAACATGAAATAATCCCAAAAACCCCTATGATGAGTGAAATAAATGGACTAAGTTTTCCCTCGCCCGGACGCGGGTCACCGGGGCCCCACTCTGGAGCCAGGCCCGGAGGTGGGGCACGCTGGCGAGCGCCTGGTGGCCGGGCTTTTACCCATGGAGCCCGGCCGGGCACAGCCCGAAGAGGAGACGTGGGTCCCCCTTCCCATGGGCTCACCACCTGTGGGAGGGGCCAAAGGGGTCGGGTGCAATGTGAGATGGGTGGTGGCCGAGGGCGGGGACCCTGGCGGTCTGATCCTCGGCTACAGAAGCTGGCCATTGGGACATGGAATGTCACCTCTCTGGTGGGGAAGGAGCCTGAGCTAGTGTGTGAGGTTGAGAGGTTCCGACTAGAAATAGTCGGACTCACCTCAACGCATGGCTCTGGCTCTGGAACCAGTTTCCTTGAGAGGGGTTGGACACTCTTCCACTCTGGAGTTGCCCCTGGTGAGAGGCGCCGAGCAGGAGTGGGCATACTGGTTGCCCCCCATCTTGGTGCCTGTACGTTGGGGTTCACCCCGGTGAACGAGAGGGTAGCCTCCCTTCGCCTACGTGTGGGGGGACGGGCTCTGACTGTTGTTTGTGCCTATGCACCAAACGGCAGCTCAGACTACCCACCCTTTTTGGAGTCCTTGGAGGGGGTATTGGAGAGTGCGCCTCCTGGGGACTCCCTTGTTCTACTGGGGGACTTCAACGCTCACGTGGGCAATGACAGTGAGACCTGGAGGGGTGTGGTTGGGAGGAACGGCCCCCCTGATCTGAACCAGAGTGGTGTTCTGTTATTGGACTTCTGTGCTCGTCATGGATTGTCCATAACGAACACCATGTTTAAGCATAAGGGTGTCCATATGTGCTCTTGGCACCAGGACACCCTAGGTCGCAGTTCGATGATCGACTTTGTTGTCGTCTCATCTGATCTGCGGCCGCATGTCTTGGACACTCGGGTGAAGAGAGGGGCGGAGCTGTCAACTGACCACTACCTGGTGGTGAGTTGGCTCCGATGGTGGGGGAGGATGCCGGTCAGACCTGGCAGACCCAAACGTATTGTGAGGGTCTGCTGGGAACGTCTGGCAGAGTCTCCCGTAAGACGGAGCTTTAACTCCCACCTCCGGGAGAGCTTTGAACACGTTCCGAGGGAGGCGGGGGACATGGAGTCCGAGTGGGCCGTGTTCCGCGCCTCTATTGTCGAGGCAGCTTATCGGAGCTGTGGCCGCAAGGTTGTTGGTGCCTGTCGTGGTGGCAACCCTCGAACCCGGTGGTGGACACCGGCAGTGAGGGATGCTGTCAGGCTGAAGAAGGAGTCCTATTGGGCCTTTTTGGCTTGTGGGACCCCGGAAGCAGCTGATAGGTACCGGCAGTCCAAGCGGCATGCGGCTCGGGTGGTTGCTGAGGCAAAAACTCGGGCGTGGGAGGAGTTCGGAGAGGCCATGGAGAATGACTTCCGTACGGCTTCGAGGCGATTCTGGTCCACCATCCGGCGTCTCAGGGGGGGAAAGAGGTACGCGACCAACACCATTTATGGTGGGGGTGGCGTGCTGCTGACCTCAACTCGGGATGTTGTGAGTCGGTGGGCGGAATACTTCGAAGACCTCCTCAATCCTACTGGCACGTCTTCCACTGAGGAAGCGGAGCCTGGGGACTTTGGGTCGGGTTCTCCGATCTCTGGTGCTGAGGTCGCCGAGGTGGTTAAAAAGCTCCGCGGTGGCAAGGCTCCGGGGGTGGATGAGATTCGCCCGGAGTTCCTTAGGGCTCTGGATGTTGTAGGGTTGTGTTGGCTTACGCGACTCTGCAATATCGCGTGGACATCGGGGGCAGTTCCCTTGGATTGGCAGACTGGGGTGGTGGTTCCCCTATTCAAAAAGGGGGACCGTAGGGTGTGTTCCAACTATAGGGGGATCACACTCTTAAGCCTCCCTGGTAAGGTCTATTCAGGGGTTCTGGAGAGGAGGGTCCGTCGGATAGTCGAACCTCGGATTCAGGAGGAGCAGTGTGGTTTTCGTGCTGGTCGTGGAACACTGGACCAGCTCTACACCCTCAGCAGGGTCCTGGAGGGTGCGTGGGAGTTTGCCCAACCAGTTTACATGTGCTTTGTGGACTTGGAAAAGGCATTCGACCGCGTCCCTCGGGGGGTTCTGTGGGGGGTACTCCGGGAGTATGGGGTACCAGGCCCATTGATATGGGCTGTTAGGTCCCTGTACGACCGGTGTCAGAGCTTGGTCCGCATTGCCGGCAGTAAGTCAGGCTCGTTTCCAGTGAGAGTTGGACTCCGCCAAGGTTGCCCTTTGTCACCGATTCTGTTCATAACTTTTATGGACAGAATTTCTAGGCGCAGCCAAGGTGTTGAGAGGATCCGTTTTGGTGGCCTTAGAATCGCTTCTCTGTTTTTTGCAGATGATGTGGTCCTATTGGCTTCATCAGGTCGTGATCTACAGCTTTCGCTGGAGCGGTTTGCAGCCGAGTGTGATACGGCCGGGATGAGGATCAGTTCCTCCAAATCCGAGGCCATGGTCTTGAGCCGGAAAAGGGTAGCATGCCCTCTCCGGGTCGGGGATGAGGTCCTGCCCCAAGTGGAGGAGTTTAAGTATCTCGGGGTCTTGTTCACGAATGAGGGAAAACTGGAGCGTGAGATCGATAGGCGGATAGGTGCAGCATCCGCAGTGAAGCGGGCGCTGTACCGGTCTGTCGTGGTGAAGAGAGAGCTGAGTCGAAAGGCAAAGCTCTCAATTTACCGATCGATCTACGTTCCCACCCTCATCTATGGTCATGAGCTTTGGGTTGTGACCGAAAGAACGAGATCTCGGATACAAGCGGCTGAAATGAGTTTTCTCCGCAGGGTGTCTGGACTCTCCCTTAGAGATAGGGTGAGAAGCTCAGTCATCCGGGGGCGGCTGTGGCGTAGTGGTAATGGCAGTCGTCTCCCGATCGGAAAGTTGGCGGTTCGACTCCCGGGACCCGCACCATGTGTCGTTGTGTCCTTGGGCAAGACACTTAACCCTGAGTTGCTCCCGGTAGGACTGGAAAGCACCTTGCATGGTAGTCTGCCGCCACCGGTTTATGAATGTGTGTAGCATTCAATATATGTGTAGCACTTTGAGATTTTCGGTAATGAAAAGTGCGTTATAAATTGAATTAATTATTATTATTATAATTATATATTATAATTATATATATATATTATAATTATATATATAATTATATAATTATATATTATAAGCTGATCCGAGAGCCGTGAGCCGTGGACGCCACCTGGGGCTTCGAGCTGATCCGAGCGCCGTGAACAGTGGACACCACCTGAGGCTTCGATCTGAGCCGTGCGCCGTGGGCGAGCCAGGGGACTGCTGCGGGCTGCTGAGACCGTGAGTTCTGCTGAGACCGTGAGTTCTGAACTAACTGCTGATCTGGGCACTGGGCCACAGCCACCATCATTAGGCCTGTGAGCCTCGTGGAAGAGCCACGTGGTTCAGTAAACAAACCATCAACCAGAGACCTGCTACCACTAGACTACAAACTCTGTAAGTAATGCCGAAAAGAGGTGGACAAAAATCACCTGAGTCAAAAAAAGGTGGTCAAAAGTCACCAGAGTCGGCGGAAAACAACTCAGCAGAAATGGAAGACTTTAAAAAATCACTAAACAGTATAAATGAAAAACTATCAAAATTATCAAAAAAAATTGATTCACAGGCCAATCTGGTTGATGAAATAAGACAACTGAAAGATCTGATAACCAGCAAAGACAATAAAATAGCTGAACTGGAAAAAAAAATAGAAGACATGGAAAAATACACAAAAAAGAACAACGTGGTGATCACAGGACTTGATGTTAGTAAGTGTCGGACATTTAAACAAGCTCTCACTAACACTGGCCCAACTGAGGATGCACCACAGGAAGAACTAGAGACTCTGGAGGAGACTGTAGTTAATTTTTTATGGGACAATTACTATGACATAAAATATGAGGACATTTCGTTCTGTTACACCCTGCCCAGTAAATCACCAAATACCAAACCGTCGGTAGTTGTCGAGTTCGTTAGCAGGAAGTTTAGAAACTATGTAATTAGTCAATCACACCTACTGAAGGGAACAAAAACGTACATAAATGAACATCTAACAAAAAAAAACGGAAGAATTGCAAAGGAAGCAAGGTGGCTAAAAAGCCAACACAAAATAGCATCAACATGGACAAGAAATGGAAACATCTTTATCAAAACACATGTAGGGGCTAACCCTAAAATGATAAAAGAACTGAAGGATCTAGAGGAGCACAGAGGAGGACAAAGTACAAATCAATGAAACAACTGAAATGAACAAATACATCAAATACATTAAAACATGACAACATACGAAGACTCAGAACCTAAAATATATAATGTTAATGATGTTATTGATGCTAACTTTTTTCCAGTAATAAAAGATAGCGAATACTACAATGAAGAGCAATTTAATGACATCAATATAACAAATGGAGTTCTCTCTATTATTCACATTAACAGCAGAAGTATAAATGCAAATATATCCAACATAACAGATTACTTAAAACAGTTAAATAGAACTTTTACGATAATAGCACTGTCAGAGACATGGCTCAATGACGATAACACAAGTAATATTCACATTGAAGGGTATGAATTATTTCACATGAACAGAAATAATAAGAGAGGCGGTGGTGTCGCTTTATATGTTAAAAATGAATTAAAATGTAAACTAAATAATGAAATGTCAATAATAGTTGATAATCTTATGGAAATGATAACAATAGAAATAATAAACAAAAATGATAAAAACATAATAATAAGTTGTGTATATAGATCACCAGGATCAAATATAGAAATATTCACTGATAAAATCCTGGAGCTATTGGAGAAGAGTTTTAATAAAAAAGTTTTTCTGTGTGGAGACTTTAACATTGATATGGGAAATAAAACAGATTCAAATAACATCAGTACATTTATAAATTCAATGTACAGTTTAAATATGTATCCATTGATATCCAAGCCAACAAGAATTACAACTCATAGTGCCACAATAATTGATAATATTTTCACAAATATAACAGACGGAGAGGTGATAGGTGGTATCTTAACGACCGACTTAAGTGATCATTTACCAGTTTTCACAATCTATAAAAATGATCAAAGTATCACAAAAGAAGTTAACGCAAAGAAAAAGATCATAAACACATCAAAAAAAGTTATGGAAAAATTAAAAGAGGATCTAGATAAACAAGACTGGAATAAAGTGTATGTTGATGATGTGAACAGATCATATGATGAGTTTATGAATATCTTGGAAACTCTGTATGAAAAAAATTGTGTACAAACAAATTACACAAAGAGAAAAATTGTTGACCAACCATGGATGACAAAAGGGTTGAGAAATGCTTGTAAAAAAAAGAATTATTTGTATTCGTGTTTCTTGAAATTGCGAAGTCAAAACGCTGAAGAAAAATATAAAAAGTATAAAAATAAATTAGTAGGGATTATAAGGAAACATAAGAAAGAATATTATAGTAAATTATTAGATAAAAGTAATGGTGATATGAAAGCAACATGGCGAGTAATGAATAGTGTTATGAAGAATCATAAAGCAAAAACTAGTATTTCAAAATATTTTGTAAAAGAAAAAGATGAGGTTTATGATGAAAATGAAATTGTCAATGGATTTAATCAGTATTTTGTGAATGTTGGATCAAGCCTTGCAGCTAAAATACCAAAAGTAAATAATAATGTGAGCCACACAATTACAGGCTGTACAAGCAGTATTTTTCTAAATGGAACTAACGAAGAGGAAATAATGAAAGTAGTAAAAAATCTTACAGACAAGAGATCAAAGGACTGGGTGGACATGGATATGATGTTTGTAAAGGATATAATGAGCCATGTTATTGAGCCGTTTACATATATATGTAACTTATCATTTTCAACAGGAATATTTCCAGATAATATGAAAGTAGCTAAGGTAGTTCCTCTTTTTAAAAATGGTGATAAATGTGTGTTCAACAATTATAGACCTATATCCTTGTTACCACAGTTTTCTAAAATTCTTGAAAAACTTTTTGTGAACAGACTAGATCAATTTATAGACAAACAAAATATTCTAAGCAATAGTCAATATGGGTTCAGAGCTAAAAACTCTACATCAATGGCTCTCATGGAATTAATGGAACAAATAACTACTGCTGTCGATCAAAAACAATACTGTGTCAGTATTTTTGTTGATTTAAAAAAAGCATTCGATACTATTGATCACACCATTCTCCTTGAAAAACTGAACAAATATGGTATTAGAGGACCAGCATTACAGTGGGTATCTAGCTATTTGAAAGATAGGAAACAATTTGTACAAATAAATGATGTAAGATCTGACCTCTGTAATATCACATGTGGAGTTCCCCAGGGCTCTGTGCTTGGACCAAAGCTATTTATTTTATATGTGAATGACTTGGTAAATGTGTCAGGACTCCTTAAATGTATACTTTTTGCTGATGATACCACTTTTTTCTGTTTAGGTGAAGATATAGAACAAATGTTGGAATTGATAAAGACAGAATTTACCAAAATACAAACTTGGTTTAAAATCAATAAATTATCATTAAATCTAGAAAAAACTAATTACATGATATTCAGTAATAAAAAGAAAACTGTTGATGTTCCACTCAAAATTGAGGGTGTTGAGATTTGTAGAGTGAGTGAGGTGAAGTTTTTGGGTGTTATTATTGATGACAAACTGACATGGAAACAACACATAAATTCTGTAAGAATAAAAATAGCTAAATCGATTGCAGTACTATACAAGGTCAGAGACCTATTGAATGATAAAGCTCTGTATTTGTTGTATAACACAATCATTGTTCCACACTTAATCTATTGTATTGATGTTTGGGGGAAAGCGTGTAAAACAATCACAAAGCCTATTTTTGTATTACAGAAAAGAGCTGTAAGAATTATCACTAGAAAACATTACTGTCATCCATCCAGTACATTATTTTATCAACTGAAATTATTGAAGTTCCATGATTTGGTTGATTATAATATTTTATCAATTATGTATAGGGCTCAGAACAACAAATTACCTTTAAATATCCAAATGCACTTTGTTAAAAGACAAAGTTGTTATAATCTTAAGGGGACAGAGATGTTTGTAAAACCACAATTCAGAACTAGCTTGAAGGGACGTTCTACCTCAATCCAGGGAATTAGATTATGGAATGGCTTGGAGAATGTAGTTAAAAATGCCAAGTCACTGTTTACATTTAAGAAAATGATCAAAAGGAATTTGTTGAAAAAATATATATGAATTAGCATAATGTGTATTGTATTATTTATTAGTTATGTATTAGTATTAGAAAATTAGAAAGAGTTAGTCATTTTGTACTACTGGTGGAAGATTATTAATGTGCTTTGTATCAATTTTTAATTATGTATTAGTATTAGAAAATTAGAAAGAATTAGTCATTTTGTACTACTGGTGAAATATTATTAATGTGTTTTGTATCGATTATTAGTTACGTATTAGTATTAGAAAATTAGAAAGAGTTAGTCATTTTGTACTACTGGTGAAATATTATTATTGTTTAATCTGATTGTTTGAAAAAAGGGGCAGATATAATAAGATTTATTCTTCTTTCTGCTTCCTTTCATTTTTTTACATTGTGTACGTATCATTAATGGGATTGTCTTGTATTGTGTTTCTTTTGTAAAAAAATGAACAAATTTAATAAACATAAACATAATTATCCGGGAGGGACTCGGAGTAGAGCCGCTGCTTCTCCACATCGAGAGGAGCCAGTTGAGGTGGCTCGGGCATCTGGTTAGGATGCCTCCTGGACGCCTCCCTGGGGAGGTGTTCCGGGCATGTCCCACCGGGAGGAGACCCAGAGGAAGACCCAGGACACGCTGGAGGGACTATGTTTCTCGGCTGGCCTGGGAACGCCTTGGGATTCCCCCAGAGGAGCTGCTCCAAGTGGCTGGGGAGAGGGAAGTCTGGGCCTCCCTACTTAGGCTGCTACCCCCGCGACCCGACCCCGGATAAGCGGACGAAAATGGATGGATGGATGGATGGAAATAATCCAACATGAAATAATCCAACATGAAATAATCCAACATGAAATAATCCATCCATCCATCCATCATTTTCTTCCGCTTATCCGGGGTCGGGTCGCGGGGGTAGCAGCCTAAGTAGGGAGGCCCAGACTTCCCTCTCCCCAGCCACTTGGAGCAGCTCCTCTGGGGGAATCCCAAGGCGTTCCCAGGCCAGCCGAGAAACATAGTCCCTCCAGCGTGTCCTGGGTCTTCCTCTGGGTCTCCTCCCGGTGGGACATGCCCGGAACACCTCACCAGGGAGGCGTCCAGGAGGCATCCTAACCAGATGCCCGAGCCACCTCAACTGGCTCCTCTCGATGTGGAGAAGCAGCGGCTCTACTCCGAGTCCCTCCTGGATGACTGAGCTTCTCACCCTATCTCTAAGGGAGAGTCCAGACACCCTGCGGAGAAAACTAATTTCAGCCGCTTGAAATAATCCAACATGAAATAATCCAACATGAAATAATCCAGCATGAAATAATCCAACATGAAATAATCCAACATGAAATAATCCAGCATGAAATAATCCAGCATGAAATAATCCAACATGAAATAATCCAACATGAAATAATCCAGCATGAAATAATCCAGCATGAAATAATCCAACATGAAATAATCCAGCATGAAATAATCCAACATGAAATAATCCAACATGAAGTCAAACAAGAAGTTTCAAACCAACTGGAGTCAAAAGTGAAACGGAACCAGCTGAAATGATTTTAGCACAGTTTTATTGCAGTTAAAGTACTTTATGCTTCTTCAGCTATTCATCCATAAAATAAACATTCAGCTCATTCAGGAACTACAATGTTTCTGTAACTTGTTGTTTTAAAACAATTTTAATTTGTTGCTGTTTTCCCCAAAGAAAAATATAGAAATGTGTTTGAGGGCTGCTTCAGTGAAGATGTTCTGTTTTCGACCTCTGTTGATTATTTTAACTTTTAGCCAGCCTGTCTTTCTACTCGTTTACTTAGCCCTTTGCTTTTGGCTCTTTGTAGTTCTTTTTGCATTTAGCTTCATTATAACTTTTGCTACTTTAGATTTTAAGCTAGCCTTATGCTACTTTTATCTAGTCTGTTACTTATTTCAGCTGTTATTTTGCTGCTTTGGGCTATTGCTTGGCTACTCATACCTTTTAGCTAGTTGTTTGTTACATTCAGCTTTGAATGCCATTTTCAACTTGGTGTTTATATACCCTTTTGTTACTTTTAGCTAGTTTACTATTTTTAACTGTTCTTCTGCTACTTTGTGTTAATGTCCCACCGCTTTTGGCTATTTTTAGGTTTTTCTGCATTTACCTTCATTTAACCTTTTTCTACTTTTGATTTTAAGCTAGCCTTATGCTACTTTTATCTAGTCTGTTACTCATTTCAGCTGTTCTTTTGCTACTTTGGGCTATTCATTTCATGAATTGAAGAATTGAAACGGCTTTTGGCTATTGCTTAGCTACTTTTAGCTTTTAGCTAGTTTTTGTTAAATTCAGCTTTTGAATGCCATTTTCAACTGAAAGTGTTTATAGCCCTTTATTACTTTTAGTTAGTCTCTTACAACTTTTGTCTATTATTTTGCTAATTTAGGCTAATGTTCCACTACTTTTGGCTATTGCTTGGCTATTTTAGCTAGTTTTTTGCTACATTTTGCTTTTGTGTTTTTTTTTTGTTTGCTTTTGTGTTTTGTTTTGTTTTTTTGAAGAAAAAAAAGGGGCAGATACTATAAGATTATTTCTTCTCTCTGCCTCCTTTCATTTTATGTCTTTTATATTGTACACTGTATGTTTAAATGTTGTTTTTTATTGATGTAAAATGAATAAATTTAATTTTAAAAAAGTCATTTTCAACTAGCATTTCTGCTGCTTTTAGCTATTGTTTTACTACTTAAGCCATTATTTGCTACTTTTAGCTACAGTTTTACTAGTTGTGGCTTTTGGCTAGCCTTTCCCTACTTTAGCTTTTAGCTAGCATTTTCCTGTTTTTAACTTTTAGCTGATGTTCTTCTTCTTCAAGCATTAACTCAGTTTAAGCTCTTTCAGCTCATTTCAGCAACCGTTCAGCTCTCAACATGTTAGTGTAACCAAATAATAGGAGTTACTCGGGTTCAGATAGCAGTTTACTATCAACCATTGTAACACACATTGAAAATAAAGTTTATTTTGTTTAATTTTACGTTCAGAAAGCTTAAAGCAGCTCCAGCTGTGATGGCGTCCATCCATCACTCTCAGCTCCACCCTGTGAGCCCACCTGCTGGTACCTGTCCCAGCAGGAAGTTGTGTCAGTGCATTTGTAAGTTTGAGTCTCGCTGTCTGACCTTTCTCTGTGAAGTCGAACACAGTGAATGAGTTGCAGTCTTTGGGACTTCTGCACTTTCCTCCGTCGCGTCCGGATGATGAAGAGTCATTCAGAGCCTCCTTCATCACAAGAGAATTGTCTCCTTCACTCGTTCTTTTAGGTTTGCTTTTATTTTTCTTTGAAGACATTATAACTGTACCAATGTTTCCCACGTGAACGTGAAAACATGCGTAAACATGAAGAGGAGCGACGATAACTTCCGGGTTCAAGTTTAGCCACGCCTCCGATTACCGTAACTCCACGTCGTTGGACCCATAGACATTATCTATGGTTAGACACCAGTGATGGCTGT
>JBBPBX010050221.1:2013-25067 GCA_038048925.1 Garcialebias charrua | reverse complement strand
TATATTTATATATACTGTAGTATGTATTTATATAGTTATATATATGCTTATCTGAATATATATGTATTATTACAGTATCTGAATATGTATACATAATGTGTGTGTGCATCTTTGGTTGTATCTTGCTAAACATATATTAAAGTACAGTATTGTATTCCACCAAAATTATTTAAATATGCTAAACTATACGTTCCTATACATGCAGTTTTAATAGCTGTATGCCTAAAATTTAAATATGTGACAATAGCATTACTATTCAGCGTGTTATGATTGATTAAATGCGCTGATACTTTATTGTGCCAGCCAAATATATAAGGCTGAGTGGAGCGGTGGACGGCGCCAAGATGGCTGCCCTAAATCTCGTCAGCTCCAATAGGCGAGAGCAGGCCATGCGGTATCTAGTGTTCTATATATGATATCTATGGAGCCACCTCTGTGTCGTGCACTAGCTTACAACTATGATAGTGACTTCAGCTGTTGACCAGTGCGGGGGATCGTAGGAGAAACGGAGTGTGTAGCATCTAAGCTAGCATGTCTGCATTGTGCGTGGCAATATTTTACCCCAAGATTTGAAAAGTCCACCTCATGGAGTTTTAGAGAATACCTTGAAGGAGAAAGAACCCAGGTAACAGAAGTTTTCTGTAAAGTAAAATTGTTAAAATCAGTGATGGAGAAGGAACAGTGGAAAGGAAAACATTGGGAGAAGGAGATGGATGTTTTTCTAATTGGATTGTGAAGGAAAGGTCAATAAAAGTTATGAAGTGTAGAAACTGTGGCACCAATGAATGAAGAAACCTGTAAATTATTTTGTTTTAATAATTAAATGCAGGCTGAAAAAAAACGGACTAAAACGGTTTTTTTTTGTGTGTCATTGCTTGGCACAATGTAATTTAGTGTTGTGAAGGCTGCATGATGTCAGGATATTTTCAGTTATGATCAGGTCTATCACTAAATCATAGAACAGTAACCACCCCACCTCCACCACTGAAATTCACTGTTGCTGTTTATTGAAATGCTACATTTTCACTGGGTAAAGTTAATACAGTATTCTTATTTTTAAACTACAAACCAGATGTCAAAAAAGTTGGGACACTAAACAAATTATGAATAAAAACTGTATGCAATGATGTGGCGGTGGCAACATCCAATATTTTATTCAGAACTGAACACAAATCAAAGATTAAAAGTTTAAACTGAGCAAATGTATTAGGGGTGTAACGGTACACTTAGGTGTACCGAACCGTTTCGGTACGGCACGTTCAGTTTGGTCCACCTGCGTACCGTTTTGGTTATTTTTTCACTTCATCCATCCATCCATCCATTTTCTTCCGTTTATCCGGGGTCGGATCGCGGGGGTAGCAGCCTAAGTAGGGAGGCCCAGACTTCCCTCTCCCCAGCCACTTGGCAGCTCCTCTGGGGGAATCCCAAGGCGTTCCCAGGCCAGCCGAGAAACCTAGTCCCTCCAGCGTGTCCTGAGTCTTCCTCTGGGTCTCCTCCCGGTGGGACATGCTCGGAACACCTCACCAGGGAGGCGTCCATGAGGCATCCTAACCAGATGCCCGAGCCACCTCAACTGGCTCCTCTCGATGTGGAGAAGCAGCGGCTCTACTCCGAGTCCCTCCCGGATGACTGAGCTTCTCACCCTATCTCTTTTTTTTTCCCATTTATAGATGGCCTCCCTTCTCACCTTATAGCCATCCTCTCACTCCAATATGTATTTTTTTTAGAGAGAAAGAAAAGAGAAAGTAAGACAACAAAACAACAATTATCCACAAAAAGAGCACAAGGCAAACACACCCAACCTCCGTCCGCAATCCTGCAAAGCACATGAAAGAATACAGCAACGAAACATACATGCATAAAGACTAACAATATTCATGACCTAGCAGTAGATTTCTATAAATACACATACCCATACCTACAAATATATATACAGTATACATACATATACATTTATATTCATTCATATACCCATCTACATATCTGCATATATCTACATATACATCCCTGCATCCATTTGTGTGTGGTTGTGAGCATGCATAAGTGAATAAGGTTCCTCCAATAGAACATTTAGTAGCGACTGTGAAGCATCAGAGATCCGCCCCCCCAAAGCCCGAGGCAGACGAAGGAGCGATCAAAGCCCAAGACGCCAGGAAGGACCCCGAGCCCAGAGTCCCCAGGGCCACCCGAACAGGACGAGCCACTCGCCCACTCCCCAGATCCGACCAAGGGGAAGAACCGGACGAACCCCACCAGCGACCACACACAATGACCCCCCGGGGTCAACCGCGACAAATTCACAGGCCCCCGCCGGAGCCCGCCGCACCGACGTAGCCCCAGGGCCGGTCACCGAGGCCCGGGCACCGGGGACGCCCACCCCTCAGGCCCAGACCCGACAGGACCAGAGGACAAGAGCCCCACCAGGCAGCCACCAGGCCGAGCCGACAAATGCCCAAGCGCCCAACCCCAGATAGTGAGGGCCCCAAGCACGCCCACAGGCAAAGGAACACCCTCCAGCGTGTCCTGGGTCTTCCTCTGGGTCTCCTCCCGGTGGGACATGCCCGGAACACCTCACCAGGGAGGCGTCCAGGAGGCATCCTAACCAGATGCCCGAGCCACCTCAACTGGCTCCTCTCGATGTGGAGAAGCAGCGGCTCTACTCCGAGTCCCTCCCGGATGACTGAGCTTCTCACCCTATCTCTAAGGGAGAGTCCAGACACCCTGCGGAGAAAACTCATTTCAGCCGCTTGTATCCGAGATCTCGTTCTTTCGGTCACAACCCAAAGCTCATGACCATAGATGAGGGTGGGAACGTAGATCGATCGGTAAATTGAGAGCTTTGCCTTTCGACTCAGCTCTCTCTTCACCACGACAGACCGGTACAGCGCCCGCTTCACTGCGGATGCTGCACCTATCCGCCTATCGATCTCACGCTCCAGTTTTCCCTCATTCGTGAACAAGACCCGAGATACTTAAACTCCTCCACTTGGGGCAGGACCTCCTCCCCGACCTGGAGAGGGCATGCTACCCTTTTCCGGCTCAAGACCATGGCCTCAGATTTGGAGGAACTGATCCGCATCCCATCACCGATATCAGCATAATTTGCAAATCGGATTTTCCAATCCAACCTGCCGATATTTACGATCCATAATGCACATTTGCTTTGAATAGAGAGCACATGTATTACATCATACTCTGTGACTTCTGTCTTAGCATTGTGTGAGTTAAACCCAAAGAAGACACTCTGAGCCACACAACAGGAAACACCCAAACTTTAATAGCACACAAGAGGCAGGTCTTTCTATATTACAGATGTCCATCTCACTGATGGTGCAGCCACCAATACAGTATACCGCTAAGCATTATGGGAAATCAACACAGTCCACTCCCAGTTTTTTAGTTTTGTTTTTGATTGAGTTGTAATTCTTGTTGGTTTTGATCAATGGATACAGATTTAAACTATACATTGAATTTATAAATGTAAATTCAATGTATAGTTTAAATCTGTATCCATTGATCAAATGTGGATCGGTGCATCCCTAATTTTTTTTATTTTCCAAAACCCTCCAAAAGTTATCTCTGTGAACTGGTCAGTTTTAGGTGTTTGTAGTTCATCGTAAATATCTGCAAATTTAAATCCTACACTGTATTAAATCATTATTGTAGGAGTGGTGGTGCAGAGGTTAGAGAAGGTAGGCCTGTGATCGGAAGATCGCCGGTTCAACTCCCAGTACTGACAACATCAACATGTTCATTCATTCATTCAACTTTTGTTTATACAGGCTAGCCTCATTGAGCCACGGGGACTCGGTCCGTGGAGACCGAGCATTTTCAGTCACCGGCCCCAAACTCTGGAACAACCTGCCCCTCAACATTAGACAGGCCTCCTCCCTTCACATGTTCAAATCCCTGCTAAAAACTCATCTGTTCTCTCTGGTGTTTCATACTGTGTGAGCTGACCTAGTGTGTATATATATTATATATATATATATATATATATATATATTTTTTTTTTTACTGTGCTTTTTTACTGTGTTTTTCATTTTAATATTGTTCTTATACATTTTTATTTACTTTTACTGCTATTAATATCATGATTGTTACTAGTGATGTGTGTTACGGTTCTGTAAATTTTTAAACCTCTTTTATGTTGTGTGTGTGAAGCACCTTGATAACAGTTTATCTGTTTTAACTGTGCTATAGAAATAAAATTGACTTGACTTGACTACAGTATTTACAAGAGGGACCTGTCTCACTCACACCCAGGGTCAATTTTAGAGTTACCAATCAGCCTAACATGCATGTTTTTGAACTGTGGGAGGAAACCGGAGCACCCGGAGAAAACACACGCATGCACGGAGAGAACATGCAAACTCCACCCAGAAAGGCCCCCGGACCGGGATTTGAAACGGGGACCTGCTCGCTGAGAGGCAGCAGCTCTACCAGTTGTGCCACCGTGCTGCCATGTGGGTGGGAATGGTGAAACACACCTGCTTCCACCCTCATTTGCTCCACTCTGGGCCCTTGAGCAAGGCCATTAACCCCCGCCTGTTCCTCCAGGAGCCCTAGATAGCAGCTCTCTGCTTCACACAGAAGTCCGTGGTTGCGTTAGGAAGGATATACAGCGTAAAAATAATTATGAAATATAAATGCTGCCTTCTCTATAACAGGCAGTTTGCCTGTATTATTATCAATCATGTAGTTTTTAATGTTCAAGTATTTTTTAGCAAGAATAAAGTTTATAAATTGTCATTTATAACAGCGGTAAAACTCCTAAAGGTTGACACTGGAAGGGTGATTTAGCTGTTAATTAACTTTGTTAAATTTGAATGGGTGATATTAAAAAATAACTTTTATCACAGGCTGTCCTTTGTTCAGAACAGAATAACTTTAATTTTTTTCTGCCTTTAAAATTGTTTTTTGTAGTAATATGTTGGTGTTAATGTATATGCAGACAGAAGTCCTGCAGGCTCCCTCTTTGATTCAACTCTCAGTAAGTCATGCACCTCTCAACATTCCAGTCTATCCTCTGTAAAACGCCAGGAAGCCGTAGCAGAAGCAGCTGCAAGTCAAGCTATTCTAGAAGTATTAGAAGAACAAGAAATCGAACAGATGGAAATTGAAAAACTTGAAGCTGAAGTTAGAAGAAAAGCAGCAGAGCAAGAATCCTTAGCCAGAAGACTTCGTTTAGAAAGAGAAGCAGAGGAACTTAAGTTGAGATTGCAAAGAGAAGTAAAGGAACTTAAGTTGAGACTGCAAAGAGAAGAAGATGAAACTAAGTTTAAGGCTAAACAAGAGGAAGAATATACAGCCTTACAAAGATTACTTGATGAAAAGAAAAGAAAGTTTCAGCACTTAGAAAAGATGAAAGATCTACGTGCAGCACAAGCAAAGATGCAAGTATATGACCCATTAAGTTTGCCAGAGGAACATAAGGTGAGCATAATAAAGTCAACTACAGAAAGTAAGGCCCTTGAAAATGTAACTGCTCCACTTCAAAGGCACATTATCTCACAAGCTGCAACCACACCCACAAATGTTGATACAACAGAGCTTGTCAAGGCATTTGCTAGTGCAATAAACACTAGTAGACTTCCTGTTCCTGAACCATCAATATTCAGTGGAGATCCTTTAAGGTACAGTGATTGGAAGCTATCGTTCCATACACTCATTGATCAAAAGAACATTCCAGAGAACGAGAAAATATTCTACCTTCGCAGATATGTGAGCGGACAAGCAAATAACGCACTGGATGGATATTTCCTCCTTGGAACTGAATCTGCATGGAAAACACTTGATGAAAGATATGGGAATCCATTCTTAATTGCAAAGGCCTATAGAGATAAGCTTCAAGCTTGGCCCAATATCTCATCCAAGGACAGTATAGGGTTCAGAGATCTTGCAGATTTCCTACGGAGTTGTGAAGCAGCCATGGTCCATATCAAGTCATTAGAGATCTTAAACGACTGCAATGAGAACCGAAAGATCCTTTCCAAGTTACCAGATTGGCTGACTGCTAGTTGGAGCCGTAAGGTTGTCGAAACCGAAGAAGAGACCAATATGTTTCCCACATTCAGTCAATTTGTAGCATTCCTAACAAGAGAAGCAAAGATTGCTTGTAACCCTGTTACATCACTGCAGTCACTGAAGCAAAGCGACTCAGACAATTTGGAAAATGGTTAAAGTCACAGAAATATACCCTGGATCAGATGATAGGGTGAGGAAGGCCAGACTTTTAGTTAGTGAGAGTACATTAGACAAATGTAAACATACAACAAAGACAGTTTCACTTGACTGCCCTGTACATAAGGTTTGGCTTGAAGCAGAGTAATTTTTTTTGTTTGTTTCATTTTTATAGTAAAGTGTCAGTTTGATTTAGAGAAATCCCACATACAGGATGTGTGATTTGGTGGGAGTGTAACTGCCACAGTTTATTTTGTTTCACATTCGTATGGCTTGTACCGTTTGTTTTATTATATGTAGTTTCACTTGTCACCTGTAGTTGGCGCTGTGTTCAGGTGTGAAAGGTACTGCAGGACTTACAGGACTTACAGGACAGGTACTGCAGGACTTACAGGACTTACAGGACAGGTACTGCAGGACTTACACAGCAGCCGCCTCACTCGGAAAGCCCTCTGCATGGCAGGTGATCCCACACACCCACTACACAGCTGCTTCAGACTGCTGCCATCAGGGAGGAGACTGAGGAGTCTCCAGGCTCGAACCAGCAGACTGAGAGACAGCTCTGTTCATCAGGCAGTCAGGATGCTAAACACTCTGCCTGCTCTGCCTCCCCTCCCATTTGAACTGCCTTAACACAAAAAACTTTCTCACACATTACCACACAACACAAAGATTTTAACACTGGACTCTGTGTCATCAAACGGGTTATTCACTAAACTCTCGGTCATGTGCTCATTCAGTTTGCACTACTTCTCATATTTGCACTAATGTTTGTATTACATCACTGCCTATAGTCATACTACTGTTTACATTCACTGTTTACATTTATTACTACTGTTTACATTTATTACTACTGTTTACATTTACACTACTTTTATATCTACACTACTGCTGATACATATACAGTATTCTCTGACTAGCCTTATTTAAGGATGCCCAATGTGCTTTAAGGCCCCAGTATAGCTGCGCGTTAATCCGAGCGCCGCGGCACGCCGTGTGAGCGCCGCGGTACAAGCCTTTGATCACGGGCGTGAATGCGCCAAGCTCAAATTTTACTACACCTATGCGCGTGCGTTGATAAACTGCCTCGCACCGGACTGTTTTGAGACACAAATGTATTAAATTCCTCTTCTTCATCGCTGATCTGGCATTTTCTTTTGTTTTTTTTGCCAAAAGTCAAGTGATCACTTGAAGCTGTCACCATTCGCTTCCTCCGAGGAGGAGGAGGAATGAATGAATTTCTCACGAGTGCGAACTAAAGTCATGTCCAACGAGGCTGCACTAGGTTCTAAATATTTCCTGGTGTGCAGGTCTGCTGTGTGGGCTGAAGGAGAAGCGCTCCCTGTTTTTAATTTATTTTTTAAAACTTTTTATGAACATATAAACACAGAAAACCGTTGCGTAGCCCTCTGTCTTTTTTCTCCAACCCGACATGTCAATCATTTCAGTAGGCGTGTCAGCAAATGACCAATCAGCGACCTCAATTTGTCTCGTAGGTAAACGCTCCGCCCTGCTGCAGCTGCTCGAGCCTGCACTCCAGAGAGCTGCGCTTGCACAGAGCTATAATATGAATGCTTGCGCGCAGCACACGCGAGTCCAGCGGCGCTGGGCATAACGCACAGCTATACTAGAGGCTTTATGTGCCTCACTGCATATGCCACTTTGCCTCTATACCAACATCAACTACCTCATACATATACTACTGTGTACATTAACTCATATGCTGCTTTGCCACTCTTTGCAAATGTCAATGCTAGAACCTTCAGTTTATTTTATAGATATACTTTTTATACTTTTTTATACTACTATGCAAAAACTCAGGACAGTATTACACTTTTATTATTTCATTTTATGCTTATGTTCATTAAATGTTTAGTGTTTTAGTGTTGGTGTAAATTTTCATACTTTTATACTACTATGCAAAAACTCAGGACAGTGTTACACTTTTACTATTTTATGCTTATGTTTATTAAATGTTTCAGTGTTTTAGTGTTTAAATGGTTACTGTTGCACTGAGGGACTGAGAGAAACGCAATTTCAATCCTGTGTATGTCCTGTACATATTGCAGTTCTGACAATAAAGTTGACTTTGACTTGACTTTGAAGATGGTAGGGGTGTAACGGTACACATGGGTGTACAGAACCGTTTCGCTACGGCACATTCGGTCCGGTCCACCTGTGTACCGTTTCAGTTATTTTTTCACTCATTAAATTTTATTAACAGGAGATTATGCACCGCAGAACTAAAATTCCTAGGCGTGTTTCAGCACGGCGCTATTATCTTGCAGCACGCATAGCATTTAGCAGCCTAGCATCTCGTTGCGGTCTACTGTTTGGGAACATTATGGCTTTCTTGTTAAAAGACGTGAACAAATCCAAAGCTGTGAGTCGACATTGTTTCACGGAGATTGGATCTGCAGCAGACAACACATATAACTTGTTAACGTTCTTGAAACAACATGCTGCGTGCAACAACAGCTGCGTGCCACCTCTGATCTGACTCTGTTCAAAACCAGACTGAAGACCCACTTGTTCAAAAAAGCTTTCAATGTGTAACTTTTATTACTTTTGGTATTTTAGTATGTAGCATTTTTATTTCCATTGCCTCCTTTTATTGCTGTTGTTTTTTATTCTATTTTCACTGATTTATTGTACCGGTTTTTTATATTTTCTGTCCTGTTAAGCACCTTGGTCAATGCAAGGCATTGTAGGAAGGTGCTATACAAATAAAGTTTATTATTATTATTATTATTATTATTATTATTATTATAACATCATCTGAACGTGAACGTCTTCTACAAGCAAGAAAAGCAGCTTTTTGCAAACACCGGTAACAGCAGCAGCATTTAAAGACCGTGTAAAGTGAATTTCAACATTTTCTTCAATAAACATTATAAATGTCATAATGGTAATCTTGTAAATGAGTAAAAAGTCTCAAAATTGTAGCTCAATTAATTTTGGAGTTATAGAGCAAACTGTGTATGAACATTTTTCTGTTTCAGGATTTTTTAGGCGTGTTTTAAACGTGACCGCGTTTCGTCACGCGGTCCTCATTAGTATAGCCCCACCCCCTGCAGCTCCAGCCGTATAAATTCGCCTCGGTGGAGCCGTTCACTCGCGAATCGCAGATAGCATCAGATAGCAATAGCATAGATATTTTGTTCATTGTTAGCTAGCTAATCAATTATGCCTCGTTCGTGCATCTTCCCTGGATGTCGCAATGGTCAGGGCACCCGTACAAATCATAACATGTTTTTATACCGCGTGGTTTTATACCGAGTATCTGTAATGCCTGGATAGGTCAATGGATAAAGCGCTTGCCTTCCGTCCCAAACCCCACGGGTTCAAATCCCGCATGGTACAACTCTTTTTTTTTTTTTTTTTTATTCATTCCAGATTAAAAACACACAAGAAAACTATTTACAAAAACAGCGTAACTCTTGGAAAAAGTAGCTGCTGTTACAGACAGAACTCAAATAAAAACAGAGCAGGTTTACTGGATCTCTGCTGCCTGCCTCTCCACCTCCACACAGTCAGCGCAGCTGCGCTGAAACCACGCCCACGCACTGACACGCCCCCAGCGTTCCAGGGCAAGGCAAAATCATGTTTTTTCATGATTTTTGAGACTTAATTTTATAAGGTAAACAATGTTTTTAATCAGTCAGATTTATATGGGTGATTAATAACACATATTTATGCCATGTGACAAACTAAAAACACACATTTAATTTCACTTTACACGGTCTTTAAACAATCTTCAGGTAATTCAGATTGGTCCAGAGCAATAACACAAACTGTAAGAGTTTTTAAAGCTCTTAATCTACGTCTGAATGTTGTTGATGCGCTGACTTTAAAGTTCTTGAGCCTCACTACGACATCCATCATGCCAACACTTCAGCCAAAAAGTTCAGCACTTTATGAAAAAGTTCAAACTGATATTGTCTACAAGCCCTGGAGCTGATTAAAGCCCTGATGATGATGATGATGATGATGATGATGATGATGATGATGATGATGATGATGATGATGATGATGATGATGATGATGATGATGGTGTGTCCACAAACTTCTCCACTCTTGTCTCCAAGAGATGAACCGTCAACAGGTAACGAGTCGTGTTGTGTTTGAGCGTACGGGAGCCCAGCAGCTGCTCGTGTGGGAAAAAGGTGTCACCCAGTCTGGTTCAAAGTAACCAACTTTAGTTAACTTAGCTTCCACGTATTTCTTCCTCCTATTTCTTATTTTTCATAAGCTATTAATCTGTCAAGTAATGTGCCAACAGTTTAAGTTTAAACTGTCTGTTTGTTTTAATTTGAATTCTTGTCAACGTAGTTATTAAATCAGAGCTAATATCGATACAAATGTTTAATGTAATTTTGTGATAGTTTCAATAAAAGGTCTATTTTCTGGTAGACCAACATAAGTTGGATTCCCTTGTGAAATTACATTTTTCCTAATTACAGTAAAAGCAATTTAGTATCGGAAAAAGGAAGAACTCGCGCATTTACAATAATGGTGGATCAGTAAGTGTTTAAATACCTTACGCCACATTATTTCATTACATTTGGTGGCCGCATACGGCCTTTATTTCATTACAATGATGATGATGATGACGGAGAGATTCAACCACCTCATAACAACTGTTCAAGAAGAGGTATTGTTCTTTTATTATTATTATCTAATTAACCTTTTTTAATTTAAAATTATAATCTTATTAACTCATTTTTTTAACCTCCTTGTGTTTTATTTCCAGTCTGGGACAGAGATAGCAGCTAACTTCTTCCTCTTCAGGCAAATCCACCAGAGATCACCTGCAGCTAAGAAGTGTGTAATGACTGAACTCTGAACTTTTCTAGGGGCCTGTCCCACCTGGGGGAGCAGGTCTGAGAAGAGATTGTTGTGAGTAATGAGGACAAATACAGCCACACTGCTGCTACTGTTGTTATTGAGATGATTTTCTCCACCGCTGGAGATATTCACTGTAACTAGATCTGTGCAAAACTTGATTAGTTAGATTGCAAACAGTCTGTTGCTGCTTATTGTTCTGGTTCTGACTGTTATGGTACGTCCACACCTAACTGCAGGAGCCTCCAGTTTACATGCAAAGTCAATGGGGGACGCGCCTCCATGCGCGTATTGGCGTCGGGCGTCACGTCACGTGCGTGTTGAGCGTGCTGGAAAGCGTTTTTCTGTGCACGTGAACCTGCGTCAGCCTCCAAAGCACGCCTCCAACATGTTGAAGATTTCTCCGTTCAAACGTTCAAACGCCGTTCAACTCTCCCAGGGAGAGTCGGGGGGAGGAGAGAGGGGGAGTCCCTATGTGACGCGGAAACGAGGGGACGGGGGTATTGCGCAACTATGTGACGTATTGTTTGTGGGACACAGAAAAAACCCGCGAAGTCATGAGAGAAACTCATTGTAGCTGTGTGTTCGCGACAAGTCCTTCACGACCAGTCAAGTCTGCTCTACAGAGACAGAAATAAAAAGCTCCTTGCCTGGCGGAGTGCAGTGAGGAACTCGGTATACCGGTAAGCTCCTCCTCCCCCCCGCCGCCACACCGCCGCAGCTTCGCGTTTCTGGTCTGGACACCACTGTGGGTCCAGTGCGTCCACTTGCGTGCGTGACGAGCTTTTTGGAAGTTGAAACGCTGTTTAGGTGTGGACCTACCATTATTGTATTTATTAAGATTTTTATTATTGTTAGTATAGTTTTTTATTGTAAAGAGTGCCGTTAATTTAAAATCACCCAAACGGGTCACTTTTATTTTTATACAAACGTATTGTTTACTTGGCATATTTTCAAAATAAACATTTTGTAAGTCTTTATTTTGTCTTTTTTTTTTTTACTGAAAATTTACCGAACCGAAATGTGATTTTACTGTACCGTTACACCCCTAGAAGATGGTGATTGTGTGTGTGTGTTTGTGTGTGTGTGTTTGTTGAAGTAACATTGTCTTTATTGTACATGTGTTTCAGTGGTTCCGGCCTCTATTGAGAGCTGATTAAGAAGAAGAAGCTCCTCAAGATTGAAGGCCTGATGTTGACCAGCAGGACCCAGAGCCTCTTATCATAGAGTGGAAGAAAAGACTCTTAGACCAGTCTGGTGGGAGGCCAACTTAAAATGAAGGAGACCGATGTCAGATTTTAGGTCACTAGTTTCTTTAATACAGTTTCTTTAAAGAGTGAGGAGGATTGAAAAAAAAAAAAAACTTACCAGGAACCCAGATTAAAAATTTCACAAAGACAGTTCCATCTCTTCAAAGACTGACGTTAACGAGGACAATGAAGAGGATGGTGAAATGACCAATCCTGACTCTCTGCTAAAGAACTCATCAGACTCTGAATCAGAACATGAAGACAGTATGAAAGACTGGAAGGAGAGCAGGGCTCCTGAATCAGAGGTAAAAACTGTCAACAAATCTTTGAGCTGCTCTGAGTGTGGTAAGCTGTATAACAGTAACCGGACTCTTCAAAGACACATGACAAGTCATTCAGGAGTGAAGTCTTCAAGATGTCTGCTTAATAAGAAATGTGTTGGAGAGAAGATAAATGTAGAGTCATGCAGGAAAGTCCAGGCAAGGCCAAAATCAATAAGCTGTGATGACTGTGGTAAAAGATTTACTTCCAGATCAAATTTAAACAAACACATGAGAGTCCACACAGGAGACAAGCTGTTTCCATGTGATCTTTGTGGACATATATTTAGTCGTAAGGTAAATTTAAACTCACACATGAGAGTCCACACAGGAGAGAAGCCATTTCCTTGTGAATTTTGTGGACAAAGATTTAGTTGGAAGGATGCTTTAAACAAACACATGGGAGTCCACACAGGAGAAAAGCCATTTCCTTGTGAACTTTGTGGACAAAGATTTAGTCGGAAGGACACTTTAAACTCACACATGGGAGTCCACACTGGAGACAAGCCATTTCCTTGTGAACTTTGTGGACATAGATTTAATCGTAAGACACATTTAAACAGACACATGAGAGTCCACACAGGAGACAAGCCATTTCCTTGTGATTTTTGTGGACAAAGATTTAGTCAGAAATCAACTTTAAACTCACACGTGAGAGTCCACACAGGAGACAAGCCATTTCAATGTGATGTTTGTGGGCATAGATTTAGTCATAAGACAAATTTAAACTCACACATGAGAGCCCACACAGGAGACAAGCCGTTTCCATGTGATCTTTGTGGACATAGATTTCGTCATAAGACAGATTTAAACAGACACATAAGAGTCCACACAGGAGACAAGCCATTTCCTTGTGATCTTTGTGTACAAAGATTTAGTCAGAAGGCAAGTTTAAACTCACACATGAGAGTCCACACAGGAGACAAGCCATTTCCTTGTGATCTTTGTGGACAAAGATTTAATCGTAAGACACATTTAAACAGACACATGAGAGTCCACACATGATACAAACCGTTTCCATGTTAACTTTGTGGACAAAGATTTAGTCAGAAGACAAATTTAAACTCACACATGAGAGTCCACACAGCAGTGGAAACTTTCTACCAGAAAATATTAAAATTATTATTATAGGCCATGAGATGCAACTGGTGTTTTAGCACCCAAATAAAATTAATTTTGTTTCTGTAAAATATATTCAGTAACAATTTTTGAACAAGTTCCCAGTGGCGGTTTGGGACTGGGGCCGACACGGGCCAATGCCCGTGTAAGATGGACCCTGGCCCGCCCAGTGGCCCGCCCTCCGAGCAGAAGCGGAACCAATGCTCATGGCACATACCGATACCAGCCTTGTTTACGTATCGATCCAACCCATGATGCACGTTGGCTTCAAACTATGGAATGGATTTCCTGAACGGAGGCGTGTCTCATGAACCCAGAGTAACAAGACCCGCCTCACATTCAGGAAATCCGTGTCACAGTTTGCAGCCAGCTGCAGCATGAGGGGCTGACTGAGTACTCTGTTGGGCTTGTTTTGGGATCGTTTTCAAAGAGCAGGTCGTTTGTTTATGGATTGTTTTCATGGAGCTGGTCACAATTGGTTATGGGTTGTTTTCATGGAGCTGGACACTTGTTTCTGTCGCAAGATCTGACAACACTGGTGAGTAGCATCTTAGCTAGCAGCTAGCCGACTTTTCATCGTAACATGTGCGTTGTGTGGAAATATTTTACACTCAACACCGCAAGACAACAACGTTCAATGTTTGCAGAGCTATATAAACAAATCTGTGTCACATTAAACCGCGGCCAAGTTAGTTTTACGCCGGACATTCGAGCTCAGGGGCTTCAGCTGTGTTTTTCTTTTTCATGCCGGGATGGACGCTCTGATTCCGGGCAGCTGCTTTCAGCATCCCCCTGGAGCTCCGTGGCTTCACATCATATCATAATAAACAGCTACATTATAAAGCCAATGAACTAATTGTGTTTTTTTCCAAATAAAAAATCTCCTGGCCCAGATGGCTATCCAGCAGAATTTTATAAAGAATTTTGGAATATATTGGAACCAGTATTTCACAGAATGCTATTAGTCAGAAGAAAATGGCAGACTTCCAACACATGAATTCAGCCAACATTAGTCTCCTTTTAAAATCAGGCAAGGACCCAGTATTGCCTACAGTTATCGTTCCATCTCTCTTATTAATGTCGATGTTAAAATAATTTGTAAAGCCCTCTCTAAAAGATTAGAGAAGATAACTCCTTTCATTATTCATCCAGATCAAACTGGATTTATAAAAGGAAGATGACTACAAACACTCGCAGATTATATAATTGAATAAGTATTCATATAGTAAAAATATTGACACAGCTATTTTATCTTTAGATGCAGAAAAAGCATTCGATAGAGTAAATTGGAATTTTTTATATGCTACCTTGATTAAATTTGGAGTTGGAAACTATTTTATTAATTGGTCAAACATATTATATACTTGTAACTCACCAAAAGCATGTGTCAGGACAAATAATCAAATATCTTCAAGCTTTTGTTTGCCGAGTGACGCATTTAAATCAATCACTTTTCACCGAGTCCACCGCCTCGGAGGTAAAAGACCTGAGAATACTAGGCCATGGCCAATTATTGCTAAATTCGAGCATTTCAAACGAAAAGAACAGGTTAAAAGCCGAGGTAGGGAACTGCGTAACACAAACTTTAGCATGAACGATCAATTTCCTGCCAAAATTCTGAATAGAAGGCGCGTTCTGTTCCCGATCAGAAAGAAAAATATTACCATACCATACCATTTTATTTATAAAGCACTTTAAACAGGAACAGGTCCACACAAATATATATAAATTAAATATTAAATTAATTAATTAATTAATTAATTAATTAATTAATTCTAATTAAATATTAGCGAAGGAAGAAGAGCTAACATCTCTGTGGATAAACTTTACATCAACGGTCAAATGTTTAGAGATCCAGAAGCTACTCCTTCGGTTTATTAGCCATATCATCAAGGTAAGACCTAGCCTGGTTAAAACCAGACCCTTGTCCTTCACTTCGCTTTGTACTAGGGTCTGGACTTTCTCCATAGAGAACCGATTCTTGCTGGAGGCGTGGCCTCTGTTGAGGAACAAAACCATTGGATCTTAGAAAATTTTTGAACAGGGAAAAGCATTCTGCTCCCTCCCCTTAGAGCCATATATGGCTGCTCCCCCGTGGTCTGCTGAATTTGACATGTGCTCCGCCTCCTGCAGCATTTTCTCGCGCTACAGCCTGCCGCTGCATATTCTGTGTTTATATGTCAATAAAACGTTCTAAAAAATAAAATAAAACCATGGATCGCTGGTCCTGCACACCAGAAGACCATAAAATCTGATGGGACTCAGGCAGCAACGTAAAACCCTAGTTTAATTCTCTCGTGACAACCTGAGGCATTTCCTCATAGCGGAGGGAGAGGAGGAGGAGGAGGAGGGAGCGATCACTTGACTTTTGGCCAAAAAAACCAAAAGAAAACTCCAGATGAGGGATTAAGAAGTAGCCTGGTTAAAACCAGACCCTGTCCTTCACTTCGCTTCAGACAAGGGTCTGGACTTTCTCCATTGACAACCAATTCTTGCTGGAGGCGTGGGCTCTGCTGATGGCTGCTCCCCCGTGGTCTGCTGAACTTGACTTCAGCTCCGCCTCCTGCTGAATTTTCTCTCGCTCCGTTGTATATTCTGTGTTTATATGTTAATAAAACGTCCTAATAAAATAAAATAAAACCATGGAGCGCTGGTCCAACACACCAGAAGACCAGGAAATCTGATGGGACTCGGGCAGCAACTTAAAACCTGACTTTAATTCTCTCGTGACAACCTGAGGCATTTCCTTGTTCAGCGGAGGGAGAGGAGGAGGAGGAGGAGGGAGGAGGGAGCGAACACTTGACTTTTGGCCAAAAAAACAAAAGAAAACTCCAGATAAGGGATTAAGAAGGGGAAATTAATACATTTGTGTCATTTATACAACAGTCCTGCATCGCTTTGAATGAGAACATGCGGCTGCGAGCTGGCTGCGCTGGGACAGGTGGGGGCGTAGGTTAGGGGCCAAAAACTCCGCCCCTTCTGTTCTCTGATTGGTCCGGTCAAAAATCTACCGGAGAAATCCTTGTCTATGAGAGAAGTCCCAGACTGTGCAGTGAAGGGAAATGAGAATTGAGCGGAGCTGTGCAGGAAGGCGAGGGCCAGGCTAGTTTGTTACTTATATGAAGATTATAAAGGAAAATATGTGATGTATGAAACTCAAGTTTAAGCTGTACTTGTGTAATGGGAGGTGGGATGGCTGAAAGAACATTTAAGCAAGAAACAGGATGGTTACAAATGTATGAATACTTTAAATGGACATGACAAAAACAGGATGTATTCTCGGATTCCGAGAAATAGGGACTTTCTGAGCGTTAGGAAATTTATCTCGAATGACAGTAAAAGGGCCAATCAGAAGGCCATACCAAACAGCAGTATTGTAAAATAAAATGTTAGGACTCGTTCGAGTAAAAGAACCAATCAGAACGTTACACCAGAAAGCGGTATGGTAAAAGAACACCTCGCTCAAATTGGTTTGAACAAGTTAGGAGCCTATATAAACTTTAACACAGCTTCAACGTGGGGCTGAACGGACCAGATAGTCGACGTGACCGAACAATATTGATCCGGCCTTGAAAAGCCACTGAGAAGGATTTTGACAGCCCAAAAAAGGAACTTCTTTTCAGTCAAGACAGGAACTTTCCTTTTTAATTCAGCCTGGACTGATTGCCGGACCAGATTTTTTAGAATTAGGACTGCTCTTGGGGCCAAGGGTGATTTCTTCCAAGGCTCTGGAGGAGAGTCTTCCCTTACCTTTAACCAAAGAGGTCTTCAGACTAAAATGGTAAGCGACACCCTGATATTGTTCTATATAAAAATTTTGACAAAATAATAGCGACCATCTTATCACCGAGTAAAGCAAGGTTGATAGGAGCACCATCCTTGTTCCTTTGTTCATGAAAGCCATTCCACCAACTGTGTGCTACTAAGATGGATCTCAACAGCTTGGAGAGAAGTCTTGTTGGTTGATTAAGGAATTTTAGGATATTTAGGGGTCTTAGCACACTTTGAGGCTCCAAAGGTTCCTATGAGGAACAGAGGGTTCCCTTTCTATGGACCACAGATGCTCGTGGGCTCAAGACTTCCTAACTCTGCTCATCGGAGCTAGGAAATCACCATCTTAATGGTCTCTCAATACCTAGAATATCCAAGTCAGCCAACAGAGTACGTCCTTAAGCCATGAATGGACTATTTATTACCTATTTTGCAGAATAAATTAAATGTAATCATTTTGAATTGTGCAGATAACTTTGTTCCCCTTCTTCTTCTTCTTTCGGCTTTTCCCTCTTCAGGGATCGCCACAGCGAGTCATCCTCCTCCACCTCACTCTGTCTTCTGCATCCTCTGTCCTCACTCCAACTATCTCTATGTCCTCTCTAACTGCATCCATATAATAATAATAATAATAATAATAATAATAATAATAATTAATTAAATTTATACCGCACTTTTCATTAATAAACATCTCAAAGTGCTACAAAGTGCAACAAAGCAAAAATCAAATAAAACAAGTGATAAAATCAAGTAAAATCAATAATAAAATCAACTAAGATTAAAGACAGAATCATGTGGAAGCAGAATAGGCTTGCTTAAAAAATAAATAAAACAAGTGATAAAATCAAGTAAAATCAATAATAATATCAACCAAGATCAAAGTTAAAATCATGTGGAGGCAGAATAGGCTTGCTTAAAAAAAAGTCTTCAAGCCGTTTTTGAAGTCAACCAGTGACTGCGGAGCCCTCAGGTAGTCAGGGAGGGAGTTCCATAGGCGGGGGGCAGCCACACAGAATGCCCGGTCTCCCATGGTCCTTAATTTGGTTCGTGGAATGTGAAGTAGATTACTGTTCTGTGATCGTAGAGACCGGGTGGATGAATATGGTGCAAGAATGTCCTTTAGATAGTCAGGTGAAGTTCCGTGTAAGCATTGATGTGTAATGAGAGCAGTTTTGTACTGAATTCTGTAGGTGACAGGAAGCCAATGGAGGTTATGGAGAATGGGCGTAATATGTTCAAATTTACGAACTCTCAACAAATCCTTGCTGCACTGTTTTGAATATATTGAAGTTTCTGAAGATTTTTGCCAGGGATTCCAATAAACAGGGAGTTGCAGTAGTCGAGCCTGGAGGAGACAAAAGCATGGACGAGTTTCTCAGCATCAGAAAAAGTTAGAGATGGGCGAAGTCTGGAGATGTTTCGAAGATGGAAGAAGCAGGTTTTAAACAGATGCTTAATGTGATTTTCCAATGTAAGATGAGAGTCCATTTTTATTCCAAGATTTGTAACAGAGGTGGAGAGGGATATATCTCGTCTTTGGCTTTCCTCTTTGTCTTTTTCCTGGCAGCTGCATTTCTAACATCCTTCTACCAATATACCCACTGTCCCTCCTCTGGACATGTCCAAACCATCTCAGTCTGGCCTCCCTAACTTTATCTCCCAGTTGTTCAACATGTGCTGTACCTCTGATGATCTCATTCCTGATCTTATCCATCCTTGTCACTCCTAAGGAGAACCTCAACATCTTCATTTCTGCCACTTCCAGTTCTGTCTCCTGTCTTTTTGTCAATGTCACTCTCTCCAGATGATACAACATAACTGGTCTCACCACTGTCTTGTAAACTTTTCCTTTGACCTTTGCTGACACCTTTTTGTCACAAATCGCTCCTGAAACTTTTCTCCATCTACTTCATCCTGCCTGGACTCTCTTTTTCACTTGTTTCTCACATTCCCCGTTTTCGTGGATAGTGGACCCCAAGTACTTGAAGTCCTGCACCTTTGTGACCTCTGTCCTTGTAGCCTCACTGTTCCACTGGCCTCCCTCTCATTCACACACATGTACTCTGTCTTACTACGGCTGACTTTCATTCCTCTTCTTTCAAGTGCATACCTCCACCTCTCCAAGTTCTCTTCCACATGTTCCCTGTTCTCACCACATATCACAATGTCATCTGCAAACATCCTAGCCCATGGGGATTCCTGCCTGACCTCATCTGTTAGTTGGTCCATCACCAGAGCAAACAAGAAGGGGCTGATCTGTTTCATGTTGCTATGTTCATTCGTGCCCATCTGCTCATACAGACTCATGTTCGTGCTGCTGTATAGAGTATGCTGGTGAAGATTCTCAGTCATCCAGGACATGATAAAATCAAAAAAAGGTGTTCAATACAGAAACAACTGGACTTTATTTGTAATAGAAGACGTGACTGAAGAAGACTGTGTGGAGTAATGGTTTTCTATGATATTAGTGCTTAGTGTATTTTTAGTTTAGTGTATTTTTAGTTGATATTTTTCTTAGTTCATATCTTAGATGTTAGTACTGTTATTCTTTTACATTTTATTGTTGGATGTAACTGGGACCCAGTGTACATAATCTTGTTTCATCACATGTACCACGTGTGGTACGAATGACAAAGATTCTCTGACTCTGTTGTGATATATTCAGAATAAACTTGAATATTTTGGGTCATATGGCTAACAGATAGATTTAAGTTCTCACTGGAGGTCTGTGGTCTGTACTCAGTCTGTCTCGGAGTTTCCTCAGAGCGGTCCTGAAGCCTCTCGACTTTGGTTTGTCAGGTTTAACCGGATGCTGAGGGTTGCTTTGACCATGACAAGGCCCTTTCTGTCAGGAAGACAGAATTTCAGCAACACATCAGCTCTGCCACAGGTTTACATCCTGAATGTAAAAAGTAGGGATGTTACCGGTGCGTTGTTTCGCTTCTTGTTGCATGAGTGTCCTCTCTTTTTGTCCTCCTCTTCCTCTTCACCCTCACTTTCACTGTTGTTGATGAAGCAGAGCTGGAGATTCATCTGAGTCTGCAGGCTGAAAGAACAACAAGTCAGTTTTTAGCTCCTTTAAACTATAGGCTAGCTTCCTCCTGCAACTCTGTGCAGCCCACAATGCAGGATAAGCTTCCTCCTGCAGCTTATCAGCTTATTTCCATGCAGAGTGGAGAAGTGGGCGTGGCCAAGAGTGCTTGCAGGTAGCGCAAAGCAGCCGAGGCAGAGAGCTGAAATCATGGTAAATGGAGCTTACTTATATAGCGCTTTCCAACACCCTTTGAGAGGCCCCAAAGCGCTTCACAGTACCAGCCATCCACCCATTCATACACACATTCATACACCGGTAGCGGTAGACTGCCATGCAAGGTGCCAACCAGTCCTACCGGGAGCAACTCGGGGTTAAGTGGCTTGCCCAGAGACACAACAAGGTATGCCGTGACCAGGGATTGAACCAGAGACCTTTCGGTCCTGAGCCGGCTACCCTGCCTCTACACCATCTCGGGTTTGACAAAACATACAGTTTTGTCAAACCCTATAACTCACTTAATAAACTTATCTTTTACAAAAGGGCTATTTTCTGATACCTTCAAAACAGGACTAATAACTCAAATTTTGAAATCTGGTGACTCCGAGCAAGTTAGTAACTATAGACCAATAAGTATTTTACCAACAATATCCAAAGTGATGGAAAAAGCAGCAGCAGAGCAGCTTATTAGTTATTTAGAAAAAAAACTGTTTCTTTGTCCAGTCCAGTTTGGGTTTCATTCTGGTTACTCAACAGAACTGACTACCTCCTACCTTTAAGAATTTTACAGACAATATTAAAAGATCTTTAGATGACGGTAAGGTAGTTGGAGCAATGTTCCTGGACTTGAGAAAAGCCTTTGATACAGTGAATCATGACATGCTCCTACATAAACTCAGTAAGTATAACTTCTCAAAGTTAGCAATCAGCTGGTTTAGATCATATCTAAAAAAAATTGAGAACAGTGCGTCAAAGTTAATGGAATGAAATCTAGCCCACAAACATGTACCATGGGAGTTCCACAGGGTTCCATTTTAGGTCCATTGCTTTTCTTTTTATACATCAACGACTTACCGGACAGTTTCAAATACGCTAAATGTCAGATGTATGCAGATGATGCCATCATATATGTATCGGCAAAGAATTCACAACAGGCAGCAGAGTTACTGAACAGGGAGATGGAGGGAGTGTCTCAGTGGTTTAAGAATCACTGTTTGACTCTGAACTGCAATAAAACAGTCTCAATGTGTTTCACTATCTGACGTAAAGTCTGTAACTTTTCAATTGTGATTGTTCTAAAGGAAATCCAAAAAGTGGAGGAATTTAAATATCTGGGTGTCATTCTAGATTCCCACCTTAACTTTGAGCAGGCCCGGCTTTATGCAGGGGCTTTCAGGGGCTTGAGCCCGGGGCCCCAGAATTTTCGGGGCCCCCAGAGCCTCCGGACCCGCCCCCTAAGTTTTTTTGTGAACGGATAGTCTCAAACACGTTGTCTCACAAAGGAGAAAACTGTTCTTGTTAGGTTTTATGTAAAACTGGATGATTTTATCTTTTATTCGCTTCAGCGCGGCCGGTCCCCTCCCGCTGCCGGCGGGGGAGGGAGGGGGTGTGTGCGGCCGGTCCCCTCCCGCTGCCGGCGGGGGAGGGGGGGTGCGCGCAGCCGGTCCCCCACCCACCGCTGGTGATAAGGAAGTGAAAGTGGAGGTGAATGGAGAAATAAAAAGTGCAGGAACGGAGGCAAAGGAGCTGGTGTAGGAGAAAGCAGGGGCGGCTGTAGAAGAAATGGAGCTGGGGCCCCCCAAACCAGGTGAAGAAACAAGGGAAGAGAAAAAATGAAGTTGCTGCAAGCGTGTTGCAGGGAAGTTTGTGTTGAAGTCCAGGCAACAATAGCTATTCAGTGATTTTATTTTGTGATGGAAGCATCATATTCTAGTTTCAAACCCTAACATGTGGTTTTGTCTTTAACCAGTTCAGGGTTGTTTGTAGTTTGTGACAACTGGCATATTAAAGTTGTAAGTTGTGAAAACTTACTATTCAGTCATTTTCTGCTCATCATCTGAACCAAAGCAAAACAAACAAACAAACAAACAAACAAACATATATATATATATATATATATATATATATATATATATATATATATATATATATATATATATATATATATATATATATATATATATATATATATATATATATATATATATATATATATATATATATATATATATATATATATATATATATATATATATATATATATATATATATATATATATATATATTATATATATATATATATATATATATATATATATATATATATATATATATATAATATATATATATATATATATATATATATATATATATATATATATATATATATATATATATATATATATATATATATATATATATATATATATATATATATATATATATATATATATATATATATATATATATATATATATATATATATATATATATATATATATATATATATATATATATATATATATATATATATAT
>JBBPBX010050220.1:0-25067 GCA_038048925.1 Garcialebias charrua | reverse complement strand
GTTTCCCCTGCTCTGATCCCACATCTGTCTCTTCAAACCAGCTCAGTGACGCTCTCCAGAGAATTGTGTATTAATGTCTAGCCTTCTTCTACCCCCCTCCACCACCACCACCTCACAGGATAAACAATGTATGTTATAATTAACAACATGGGAAAACTTAGCGAGTCAAGTGAATTCAATCAGTTCAGTTTAACCCTAGGATGCATGAATGACCAATACCTACATTCTTCCATGAGTGGGGTCAAAAATGACCCCAATTAGAATCAATGTTTTTTTGCAATGAATTTAAATGATGTCTTTAATTTTGGTTAAAGGTAGTTATATTTATTATATTTGGGTCAACAAGAGTCAGAGTCAGAGTCAGAGTCAGAGAGTCTTTATTGTCATTTGCACCGCATGTGGTACATGAGATGAAAACGAGATTATGTACACGAGGTCCCAACAAAAGACTGATTTGACATTTAATATGGTTATTCATAACATTTTTTCACATGAAATAACATCAAAAATCTTCAAAAATTATTGCTAGAATGTCCATCTCTCTGAAGGACAAAAAAGAGAATCAACAAACGACCAGAACACTGTACACTCACATGTGCCCACTGCCCACACAAACATCTTTTTCTCTATTCACTGTGCGCAGTTGTCACAAAATTTTTGCTTTTTGCTGTGACCATTGCACACTGTAGTACTGCATTTCCTGCACCAATTGGTGGCTTTGCAGTCTTTGTTTCTTGGACACATCTGGCAACTCTTTCTCTTCTGTTGGCCCTCTGTGCCTCTCTCCTGTTACTTGTTTGCAACTTTTGTCACTCCACATCTTCCAGTTGCTTCAGTGATGTCAGTTGGTAGGTTCAGGGTACCTTGGGTTGTGTAGAAAACTTCCAAAGAGCACACACATTGGTACATTCCAGTTCTTCTCACTTCGTGCAAGAATGGTCACTCCAATGAAGGCCATGAGCTCCTCTTTGCTTAGATTTTTCCACTCTTTTCCTCTGCTTATTGTGACTTTTCTTCCCTCCATGTTTGTTCATGTCAACATCTCTTCTAATATACTATCCATCCATTATCTTTTACCCGCTTCTTTCATTTTTGGGTCACGGGGGTCGCCGGTGCCCATGTCCAGCAATCACTGTGCGTGGGGCAGTGTACACACTGGACGGGTTGCAAGTCTATCACAGGGCCACATAGAGACAAACCACCATTCATTCTCTCACTCACACTTAGGGTCAATTTAGAGTTACCAATCAGCCAAACATGCATGATTTTAGTCTGTGGGAGGAAACCGGAGTACCCGGAGGGAACCCACGCATGCACGGAGAGAACATGCAAACTCCACCCAGAAAGGCACGCAGATTTGAACCAGGGACCTGCTTGCTGAGAGGCAGCAGCTCTACCAGTTGCACCACCGTGCTACTCTTCTAATATACTATCAGTGATAAACAGCTTTCATGCATCTATTGGAGAGATGGTGCTAAACCCAGGTGCAGGCCCTGACCGACTTCTCAGTAAATTGTGGCTTGGTGTTAAAAGAGGCATACAGATTTTTAAAATAATTTATATACAATATATATAATAATATATAATAGGTTACCTAACGGGTTTGCATTTGTTACAAGGAATTATGAATACAATGAGTCTCTACACAACAAATGCAGTAATATCAGCTGGCTTACTAAACTAGTGTAATGTTAGCTAGCTTACGGTAAGTACTAACATTATGTTGTAGTTAGCTGAGTGTCTACTTTGTTGACCAACATGATATTCTATCACAGTAAAGTCATGGAGTTGGTAAATGCAGATAATACATGTACTTTGTATGCTGCTGTGTCAAACTGACCTCCTTGTGGTGAGACTGCAGGTATCAGATGTGTAAATGAGACAGAAAATGTATCTTGACAGTCACAGTTGGTAAGAATCAAAGGTTCCCAAAGAAAACCCTTGAGATTCTATAGGAAATGCTTGGGGTCATTTTTGACCCCACTCATGAAAAACTGGGGTAGTGACACAAAAACTGCAATTTCTGAAAATGTATAAAAACATTTAAAAAAATTCAAATGGCTTGAAGTCACAAACATGTTTTATGAGGAATACCTGGAATATGGAAGAGTAAAAACTTTTAGTTTCAGAGTTTTTGAAGAATAACAACGCTCTGGGTCATTTTTGACCCCACTTATGCATCTAAGGGTTAATTTGTACGTCATTATTATTATTATTATTATTATCAAGAATTAAATAGTGCAAATGTACTTTGTATGAATTTGGTGATTTAATCTGATCAACAACTGGTTAGTTAAAAGTAAAACAACAAAAATAACAAGATAAATTGCATTTCCTGTGAAAATGCAGACTGAATACTTGTTTCAGAATATTTTGATGAGAAATGCTGAAATTAGCTAAAGACATGATGAAATGTAGCTGAAAAGGAAGAAGAAGCCTAAGTTATCAGAAGAAAGCAGAAAGAACAAATATTTGCTGAATTTAGTTTAAATAAGCAAAATGGGCACAAAAATAGTAAATTTGCTAAAAAATAAAGAATAAAGGCTGAAATTAGCACACACAAAAAAAGCTGAAGAGTAGTTAAATTTTTCAGAAAGGAATAAACTGGAAAAAATAAATCATCAGATGCAAGAGAGCACATTTTTGGTGAATTGGCTGGAAAAAGTTCGAGTGCCAAAAAAGTGTGGAATTAGCTGAAAAAACTCAAGTTCGCATAAAAACAGCTAAATAGCAACTGAAATGGCAGAAATATCTGAAACTTGCAGAAATATGCTGAGAGGAGCATAACAAGCTGAACGTAGCAGAAAGAATATGCTGGTGAAGATTCTCAGTCGTCCAGGACATGATGAAATCAAAAAAGGCGTTCAATACAGGATCAACTGGACTTTATTTGTTGCAGAAAACGTTTCGACTTCTGTCCAGAAGTCTTTTTCAATTCTGAATGGAAGCTGTGAGAACGAGAAGTTTTATACAGGCTTACAAGTCACGCACCAACATATGAAATTGGAAACTGAAATAACACCACAAATTAACTAACATGCCCATTCTATTTAAATTGACAAAACGACACATCCCAGCTTAACAAAGGGGGGTTTGTAACACATACATGTAAATTGAAATTGAAAAAACCTTCTCTTAACAGAGGAGGAGGTCTGAGATTTCAACTGTCTAAGACCTATAACTCAGTTTTGGATTTGATTCCGAAACGTTTTACACCGGATGGGAGCAGGGATGCCTTGTCTGTAAATTAGACTAACAAAGTTCTCTGAGTAGCCTCTGTTGTTGTTTGGGAGGTGTTGTTTGTCAATTTACATACAGTTTTGTGTCTTCTAACAGAGACCTCAAGGGAACCTCCTACTGTTAAGGTGTGATCTTTCAATTTACATGTATGTGTTACAAACCCCCCTTTGTTAAGCTGGGATGTGTCGTTTTGTCAATTTAAATAGAATGGGCATGTTAGTTAATTTGTGGTGTTATTTCAGTTTCCAATTTCATATGTTGGTGCGTGACTTGTAAGCCTGTATAAAACTTCTCGTTCTCACAGCTTCCATTCAGAATTGAAAAAGACTTCTGGACAGAAGTCGAAATGTTTTCTGCAACAAATAAAGTCCAGTTGATCCTGTATTGAACGCCTTTTTTGGTAGCAGACAGAAGTTAGAAGAAGCACAAAGGTGCACAAAACAGCTGAAATTAGCTGAAAGTAGCAGATTTTTAAAAATTATTTGCACAAAGAAGCTGAAGCAGAACACAATGTGAAGGTGCAGTAAAAGGCTGTGAACAGATCTAAAGATTTGAAGGATGTAAAATGAGCTCAATTATTTTTATGAGGAAAAAGTGGCAGAAAAGGCTAACTTCAAAAAGCTAAAGTTGCACCAACACCACAAGTCACAGCAGGATTGTCCTGAAAGAGCCGAACGTTTTGATTCATGATTTGTTGGAATAGCTCAAATTGTGGAACGAGAAAGATGCAGAAAAACGTGTGGAACAGTTTAAAGGTCCTGGAATAATAAACATAAACAGGATGACAATAGTGTGAATGAGCATTCACAGAATAATTGTCATCACTGGAGGCAGAAAAGCAGCAGCAACACATCAGCAGCAGATTATTTCAAAAGGAAGCACCTGAAAATGTTCTTATCTGTTTTAGGGCCTGCTCATGGAAAAGACTGAGGTGTGGCCCAAAGCCAAACTTAAGCACAACACAACATCTGGCAGCTTTGTGTTTTCAAAATGAAATAAAAATGAAGCTTTGTGTCTCATGACACTGATAAAGATCAACAATTTTACCTGAGACCCTGCCTCTCTCTGACTTCCTCATAATCACACTGTAATAACACATTTTCATAAAAACTTCACTCCTTTATTTATGAAAACTTTACCAAATGTCTTTGATAGCACCGGAGGCTTTCTGTGTATTTGGCGTATTGGTGCACTGAACAAGAAGAACGCGTTTCAGCTGGTCTGAAAAAACACAGAGACTCAAGAACTTTCTCAACAAATGGTTTTCACTGCAGCAAATCAAAGTTTCACATCATGAAACTTCACTGATTATTATGATTAGACGTTTTTATTGCTACCTCAGAGATGTACAGGTATGTCTGGAGTTTGAAACAAACCAGTGCAGGTTTGAAGGGTTTTAGTTTTATAAACTGAGAGCTGCTGCTTCGGCTGCTGCTTCGGCTGCTGCTTCGGCTGCTGCTTCGGCTGCTACTTCGGCTGCTGCTTCTATGATTCAACAATTAAACAAGAAGGAATGAGTAAAAAATAATTTGCCTTGACTATAAGTAAAGACAAAAAAGTGAACTTCAGTCTTCAAACTGAGGCCTGGTGTGACATCAGCAGGGTTAAAACAACCAATGCTGCTTAACAAACAAACAAGGGGGCAAAAGAGCAAAAGAGCTGGGGGGTCGCACCTGTAACTGCTGTTAACTCATCAGGTCGGGTTCAGAAATGATGGCAACGTGCTGGGACAGGGCCGGCTCAAATATAAATGAATGTTAAAGTGGTTGGAAATAGTTCTGCTCAAAGCGGCAGACTGAAAGTAGGAGTTGCTTCAAAACAGCAAAACTCCTGTGGTCTCCACACGTCCCGACTCGAGAGCTGTGGCTTTCAGGACGGTTTCACAAGTCAGCAAAACTCAAAAAATGTTGTAGCCACCATTTAGACCGTTGATCATTCATAAAGACAATGTCCAAACTGCTTTTTGGGTGACGGATCAGAATTTAAAATCATATTTTTCTGTAAATTACCGTCCCACAGACAATAGGAAGTGCTGGGAACTTCTGCGCATGTGAAGGGATCTTATTGAAATAATTCTGAAAGGGTTAAGAGCAAATTATGATGTCATTAAAATATTGAGTTTTTAAGTAATACAGAAAAGATTTTGTGAAATGTTAAAAGTATGTGTCAAATTATTACCAGTTAAACCATTAAATGCTCTGTTTCACTTCCACCTCATTTCCCTGTTTTGAGCCTCATTTAGAAACATTTAATCCACCCACAGTCAAACTATCACTTTTATTTCTGTGTAGAATTTATGCCTTTTTTAAATAACAAATAAAAAAGACAGGGTTTAGTTTTCTGAAACTGCAACTAATGATCTGCTGTGAATTACTGCTCCAAGGCCGACTGAGAAAATTACACTTGAGTGTTTTATGGTTTGATTTTTGATTCACACCTAAAAATAATAGTTTATCTGGTTATTTTAAAGGAAACACAGCTTCAAAAGGAACATATTTCTAGTAGGACCTTGATGTCCACGTTTGGGAACTAGCAAGTTAATTTTGCCTGGAAAGAGAGAAAAGTTGGGAAAAGAAGTAAAAATGTCACATGAAGGTTCTTTAGTGGGCATACTGGTACGTAAACCAGCACCCCATGGTTTCTGCCCAAGCAAAGTTCCTCTTTGTCTGTCTGCCATACTCTACACAGTTAAAACTTTGATATTGTTTTGGATGTTCAGGGACTTCCACACACACACATGCTCAACACAGGTGACAACTAAAACATGTTCATCCAATTCGGGGAAGAAATGTGCATTTCTAGACTTTGTCACCCCAAAAAACATGTTTATAATTTAAATTGATGCAGAATGTTGCAATTAAACTAGTACAAGTGGAGCATTCAAACCACATGTCTGCTGACCTCAATGAAACTGGAACACTTTTAAATATGTAAATGTGGTGGGGGGGAGGGGCAACATTTATTTAATCTGATGCAAGTTTAAGATAAAAACTAAATGTTTCACAGGTCAAGAGCTGGTTTGGTGGACGTGGCGTGTGATTTGCTGCCGTTGCTGGAGTGTATCTTAAATAAAATGATAAATTCCTACTTTCTGCCTGACTTGTTTTTAGTGCCTGGTCAACAAAGGATAACCAGTCCATTCTATTAACTGGGAAATGCAGGAGTAAAATGGGTCAGTAGGACTGGCACAGCCACATATGTTCTGTAACTTGCTACACTGGATCAGTGTGAGATTAGCGCCTTTGTCTCCAAGTTAAAAAAAGACTCAACGTTCAGCACGTTACAAAAGGTGCAATCATGTAAGGCTCGTTCAAAGAACTCCTTCTCGTCCGTCATTTGTTCAGCCCATGATGTAACAACAGCCCGGTCCACTCGTCTGGCAACAACCAGTGAACGCACATGATGTCACACTTTCTGCTTCTGGTTGTTTGAACTCCGAAGGCTGGTCAAGTGTCACAAGACATGGCTGTTTGTTCATTGTAGCTTCACACACACTCCAAATGGCCTCACTAAAGTGGGAAATCATAACTGGCACACACACACAATCTCCATATTTAGTTAAGGCATAACACCTCACAGGCCCAGATCCTTCCTGTGTCTCTGCGATCTGCTCCCACAGCGGGCGATCATCAGGCGGAGCTGATGGAGCTGCAGGACGGAGCTGTTTAATGAGCGATGGAGGCCAGGAGTGAGGAGACAACAGGTGGAGAGTCACATTGATGCTCTGCAGCAGACCATGCACCACCTTATCCACCAGCTGTCAGCCCAGATAATAATCATCAAAAACGCACGTTTGCAGAAGTGTTCGTGCTATCAAGGCAGCGGGAGAGGTAAAACTCACGAGATGGCAGTCGACCCCCAATCGGAAGGTCGGAGGTTCGAGTCCCGCATCCGCCCACCATGTGTCGTTGTGTCCCTGGGCAAGACACTTAACCCCGAGTTGCTCCCGGTAGGTCTGGATAGCGCCCTACAAGGCAGACTACCACTAACGGTGTATGAATGTGTGTATGAATGGGTAGATGGCTGGTATTGTAAAGCGCTTTGGGGCTCCTCAGAGGGGGCTGGAAGGCGCTATATAAATAAGCTCCATTTACCATGTTCAAGTTTCTGGCTGCTGTTCATGGACGTCAGCCTTGAGCCTGACACTCACCACGTAAATATTGATAAGTTTGTGTCATCACGTAAATATTGATAAGTTTGTGTCGTCACGTAAATATTGATAAGTTTGTGTCATCAGGTAAATATTGATGTGTTTGTGTCATCAGGTAAATATTGATCCCAAGATGGCCGCGCTCAGACCGGCTGTAGCTTCACGGGCTCCTGGTTCATCCCTAGCTTTTAGTAATTTTAATAGTGTTTTTGTACCTGACTCTGCACGTTTTTTGCAGGTGATTTATAGCCGAGCTGAACTGTTAAGAATCGGAACGGATTTACCACAGGGCACAACTGAAATCAGCAACGAACTCAAATCAGAGCTCGGCAGAATGGAGCTTTTAAGGACATCTTTCTGGAAGCAGATGCGCTCCGGTTCACGCTCCAGGGGAAAGAAAAAAAAGCGGTGCTCCCGAGGTCAGAAGCGGGGCTGCCGAGCAGGAATTATGGCAAGACTAAAGGCAGACGCTAAAACCGGGAGACCCCCGATGCCGGCTCTTTTTCTGTCCAACGTCCGCTCGCTGGACAACAAAATGGATCTGCTTCGTCTGAGAGTAACAGCGTCGGAGGAAATGAGGAGGTGCTCTGTGCTCTGCCTCACGGAAACGTGGATCTCTAAGGATACACCGGACTCTGTATATGAGCTGGATGACAGACTCTTTTTCAGAACGGACCGGTGCACCGAGACTACGGGAAAAACACGAGGCGGCGGTGTTTGTGTTTACGTGCACAAGGATTGGTGCTCAAACTGTGCTGTTATTAAAAGCCTCTGCTCAGTTGCTGTGGAGCTTATCACAATAAGGTGTCAACCCCACTACCGCCCCCGTGAGTTCTCAGTGATCCTTATCACAGTTATTTACATAGCCCCTGATGCTAATGCTAATGTCACCCTGGAAGAAATTCATGACTTACTCAGCTCGCTGCAGTGTAAATATCCAAAGGCGCTCTTCATTGTTTTAGGTGACTTTAATCATGTGGATTTAAAGGTCTCCCTCCCAACCTTCAATCAGCACGTTTCCACAGCAACAAGAGGAAATAAAACGCTTGACCACGTCTACACAAATGTGAAAGGGGCGTACACAGCGAAGCCACGCTCACCGCTCGGGGCTTCTGACCACTCCTCTTTGCTCTTGGTCCCCCACTCAGACGCTCTAAGCCGGAACAAAGTGAGATAAAAGTTTGGCTCCAAGATAGCACTCCCATGCTGAGAGACTGCTTTGAAAATACAAACTGGTCTGTTTTCAGAGAGGCAGCAGCTGATGGAAACTCAGTGAACCTAGATTTATATGCTTCATCAGTGTTGGGTTATATCAGCACATGCTATGAAAACGTATCCATAAAAAAATATGTTAAATCTTACCCCAACACAAAACCCTGGTTAAATAAAGAGGTCCGCACCCTGCTGGCAGCCAGGAACACTGCATTCAAGTCTGGAAACACAGAGGAACTGAGAAAGAGCAGGAAAGAGCTGGTTGCTGGTATTAAGAAGGTCAAGGCCACATATGCACAGAGAATCAAGGGTCAGTTCACCTCACAAGACCCACGGAGCATGTGGAAGGGCATCAAATGCATAACAGATTACAAGGGTAAGAGCAAACAATGCCCCAAAGACCCATCTCTGCCTGATGCCCTCAATAAGTTTTATGCACGTTTTGAAGACCCAAACAGACCAGCCAGCACCAGACTCATCTCACCACCAGATGAAGAGCATCTCAGCGTGACCGTAGCAGAAGTGAGAGGCAGTCTCAGAAGGATCAACCCTCATAAAGCAACTGGACCGGACAACATCCCGGGGAAAGTTCTGAAGGAATGTGCGGACCAGCTCTGTGAGGTGCTGGCTGACATCTTCACCACCTCACTTGCACTGGAGTCAGTTCCCACCTGCCTGAAGACCGCCACCATCATCCCAGTCCCAAAGAGCTCCACAGTGACTGGTCTGAATGACTATAGACCGGTGGCCCTCACCCCGATAGTCGCTAAATGTTTTGAGAAACTGGTCATGTCCCACATCAAGACAACCGTCAACATCAACGAGGACCCTCATCAATATGCATACCGTGAGAACCGATCAACAGAGGACGCCATCTCCTCTGTGGTCCACACTGCTCTCACCCACCTGGATCAGAAGGACTCATACGTGCGTCTGCTCTTTGTGGACTTCACATCTGCCTTCAACACCATGATCCCCCAAACTCTGATAGACAAACTATCCACACTTGGACTAAGCCCCTCCGTTTGTAACTGGGTCTTAGACTTCTTAACAAACAGACCACAGTCCGTGAAGATCCACAACTTCTCCTCCTCCACCATCACCCTCAGCACTGGCTCTCCTCAAGGATGTGTGCTGAGCCCTCTTCTGTTCACTCTGCTCACATATGATTGTGCAGCTACCCATCCAGGCTGTCATATTGTTAAGTTTGCAGATGATACAGCTGTGGTGGGATGCATCACAAACAATGATGAGTCCAGCTACAGACAGGAGGTGGAACATCTGGAGAGCTGGTGCAAAGAGAATAATCTTCACATGAATGTGAAGAAGACAAAGGAGATGATTGTGGACTTCAGAAGGAACAAACAAACACACACCCCACTGAACATAAGTGGATCTGCGGTGGAAGTGGTCTCCAGCTACAAATACTTGGGTGTACACATGAATGATAACCTCAGCTGGAGCAACAACACCACCAGCCTGATCAAGAAAGGTCATCAGAGACTCTACTTCCTCAGACGGCTGAGACGAGCTGGTCTGAGCAGCCCAGCTCGTTCTACAGGTGTGCAGTGGAGAGCATCCTGTGCTCCAGCATCAACGTGTGGCATGGAGGCTGCACAGTTGCAGAGAGGAAAGCTCTACAGAGAGTGGTGAAGGCTGCACAGAAGTCTGTTGGAGTCAGTCTCCCCACCATCACAGACATTTACACCTCCAGATGCAGGAAAAGAGCCACCTGCATCATGAAAGACCTCACTCACCCAGCACACTCACTCTTTGCCCCACTCCCCTCAGGACGGAGGTTGAGGAGCATCAAATGTAGAACCACTAGACTGAGGAACAGCTTCTACCCTGAGGCTGTTAGACTCATGAATAAATAAATAATAAGAATAAACACTGTGAAATATCACATCATGCTGATGCTGATCTGTTTTCTTGTTGCTGTGTTCATCTGTGACCATCTGCTCATACAGACTCATGTTTGTGCTGCTGTTTATAATGATGTTTTTCCACTATATTAGGGCTTAGTGTATTACTAGTTGATGTTTTTCTTAGTTAATTCTAGATGTTATTACTGTTTTTCTCTTGCATTTGTTGTTGGATGTAACTGGGACCCCGTGTACATAATCTCGTTTTCATCACATGTACCACATGCGGTGCAAATGACAATAAAGACTCTTTGACTCTGACTCTGATAAGCTTGTGTCATCAGGTAAATATTGATAAGTTTGTGGAAGCAGCGAGGAATTTGACAAGAAAAGCCTTGGATTCTATCTCACAAATGACATTCTCAAAACTTGGCACATGCAGCATTACACCGACTTCCTCACTCACCCACTAACTCACTCGCTCACTCGCGCACCCTGGGCAAATCAAAAATAGTGATTTTTATTTTATTTTCTTGCAGGTTTGATGTGACATGCTTCAATTATTGCTCTAAAAGTCCATCCATCCATCCATTTTCTTCCGCTTATCCGGGGTCGGGTCGCGGGGGTAGCAGCCTAAGTAGGGAGGCCCAGACTTCCCTCTCCCCAGCCACTTGGAGCAGCTCCTCTGGGGGAATCCCAAGGCGTTCCCAGGCCAGCCGAGAAACATAGTCCCTCCAGCGTGTCCTGGGTCTTCCTCTGGGTCTCCTCCCGGTGGGACATGCCCGGAACACCTCACCAGGGAGGCGTCCAGGAGGCATCCTAACCAGATGCCCGAGCCACCTCAACTGGCTCCTCTCGATGTGGAGAAGCAGCGGCTCTACTCCGAGTCCCTCCCGGATGACTGAGCTTCTCACCCTATCTCTAAGGGAGAGTCCAGACACCCTGCGGAGAAAACTCATTTCAGCCGCTTGTATCCGAGATCTCGTTCTTTCGGTCATAACCCAAAGCTCATGACCATAGATGAGGGTGGGAACGTAGATCGATCGGTAAATTGAGAGCTTTGCCTTTTGACTCAGCTCTCTCTTCACCACGACAGACCGGTACAGCACCCGCTTCACTGCGGACGCTGCACCTATCCGCCTATCGATCTCACGCTCCAGTTTTCCCTCATTCGTGAACAAGACCCCGAGATACTGAAGGCTGAGTTAGACTTTCGCTTTGGTCCGCAGGCTGGAGCGCGCGCGCCGCGCGTGCACTGTGCCGCACGGCGAAATGCGTTCATAGTTTCGCCCCTGTGTTTATGGTTGACGCACGGCGGAGCATGGCAAAGTGCTGTTCTTTTACGGGCCAGCAGGTGGCAGTAGCCTCTACAACATGTGCATATGTTACAAGAAAGGGTGTAGAAGAAGAAATCTACCGTAGAAGAAGAACTGTTTGACGTCACAACACAAACAAAATGGCTTCCCGCTCGCTTCATTCTTGAACTGTCTTTATTAGAGGAGCAAATTATAATAGAACAACAGTTATTGTGTCTTGCAATTTTAATGAGACGAAGAAGACGCAGAAGGAGATGGTATGTTCGGCCATTACACTCTCAGAGACGTACTGGTGGGGAATATAACATGCTGGTGATGCCGATGCGGAGAATTGACGAAGAAATGCACTTCAGTTACTTCCGCATGTCTGCACGCCGATTTGATGACCTGCTACATCGTATTTCGCCTTTCATACGACATGGAAGGACCCACAGCAGCCCTGTGACATTACCCGAGCGTTTGGCAGTGACTTTAAGAATCCTGGCTTCAGGTAGCAGCCAGAAAAGTGTAGCAGCCAGCTACAAACTTGGTGCAACTACGGTTTCCCTGATAGTCTCTGAGGTGTGCCAAGCTATATTGTATATTGCTATATGTATTTGAATGTTAATGATTTTAAATAAAATGAAACTACATTGAAATATCCACTTCAGCTTTCCGTCTGTTTTGTTTGCATATTGTATTTACAAAGCCACTAACAGTTGTATTACATAAAATTTGGTATGAAAGACTTTTTTATAATTGTAAGAACATTAGATGTTAGAATTATTTGGAAACCTGAAATGGCATTGTAAATATAAGTCCCATATTGCATTAAAATGAAGCATTGCTACCTGACACGAAAAATCTCAATGTGTAGTAGCCTTTATTTCACCAGGAATGTGAAGTGGAATGTGGAGAAACCTGTAGAAATAGTACCTGGACTATTGAGAATGAACTTTCTGGCTGTAGAAATAGTGTTTTGATTTTAATGTGTGCAAAAATTGCATGCTGTCTAAAAATAATTGATAAATGTGTAATTATGCATTACAAATGTATCATTTGAATCAAAGTCAAGTCAAAGTCAGCTTTATTCTCAAAACAGTAATATGTACAGGACATACACAGGATTGAAATTGCATTTCTCTCTGTCCCTCGGTGCAACAATAACTATTTAAACACTAAAACATTTAATAAACATAAAATGAANTGCGCGACGCGTCGACTGTGAATCTAGCTTTAAACTCCTCCACTTGGGGCAGGACCTCCTCCCCGACCCGGAGAGGGCATAAATAATGTCACTGTAAAGGGTAAATAATGTCACTGTAGTTAATTAAGGGAAGGAAAGTCACAGCTACAAGGTATTTCCTAGCATTTAGAGTTAGACAGGATCAATTTCTGAAAACCCAGTTTAACTTTCAGTTTCTTTACTAGGTTTTCCACGTGGAGTTTAAGAGAGATGCAAGTTGACCAAGATACACAGAAATTGACAAACTCAATAGGGACACCATTTGAGGATAAAATCAGAGGAAGAAATGCTGGGATCGATTTCCTGTTAAAAAAAGCATCCCTTTGGTTTTATTGGCATTTAGGACAAGTTTGAGATCGAACAAATCTGATTGGATGATATTTTATATATATTTTTATTTTAAAAATGCTTCTGATGCCAGTGGCCACTGCATTGTTCAAGACATTAGCCAGTCAGCACGGGGGGCTGAGCACCCCTAAGGGCAGATTCTAGAATCTTCCCTGCAACACCAATATTACATTTAGCAACTTTAAATATTGCTATTCACTTGCAAAGACAAGTTTTTCAGGTACTTTAACATTAAATCCCATTATGTTGCCATTTCACTTTTTTTGTTTTTTAACAGATAATGTTTTAGCAACTGGCATGAAAAAAAAACCCACTTAAACATATTGGAATATTGTCATGGTGAGAAGAGATTTGTGGACCCTGGAATGCACACTGATATGAAGAAAACCTCAATTATGAAACAAAACAAAATACTGTCATGGCAACAAAAAGAGCAAAAGTTCAAGAACTCACATGGGAGACCAGCTTGTGGCACAGAAACCCATAATTCTCTGCTGGTGAGTGAAAATGATATATTCACAGGAGCTGATGAGGAAGTGGAAACACCTGGGCTGATTACATACTGGGAGCAGGATGACTGAGAGGAGCAGAAAATGCCTGAAGAGGAGTGAGCGATGGGCAAAATAACCCACAAATACAGTAATTAATAAAAGGATAACAATCTTAATAAAACTAAATACAAGAATTACTAAACTGATTTTATTTTTCATTGTAGCACTTTGAGATCTGTTTGATGTAAAGTGCGTTATAAATAAAAGTTATTAAACATCATAAAAAACACAAAACCATTATGACACCAAATTAATCCAATGTACAATTATTTTTTCCTAATCCTAATAAAGTAATTTGAGCCAAATTGTAAACATGTATTTGAACTAATTCTATCAATTCACTTCAATTCACTTCAGTTTATTTAGTGTCAAGTCACAACAGACGTTGTCTCAGGGCACGGAACAGAAACATTCATATACAGTACTTGTACATAAAAAGCCAATTAGTAAACGTTATCTATTGAAGGAAGCAATGTGAAACAATGTGAAAGCCTGAGGGGGAAAAAAAGCCAGCTCTTACAAAATGTCACTTATATATGATTATAACGTTTTCATCTAAAGCAAACATCAGTAAAAAGAGAAATGGAGAGATTTATTTGAACACAAGCATCATTTTACTATAGCAATGCATGACGTGGACATGCAAGATGCACCTTTCAAGGATTAGACATGGTTATTTCCCCTCCTGTTCAATCTTGTTTTATAAGGAACTTTGATTTAATTGTTTTTATAACACTACTTTTGATTTTAATAGCTTTTAATTGTTGTATGTTGTCTGTTCTCTATATGCTGTCAGTCTAAAACAGGTCTCTCTTGAAAATCGGTCCTAGTGACTCAATGAGACTCTCTGTATAAATAAAGGTACCATATTTTCCAGACCATAAGCCACACCTTTTTTCATAGTTTGTCCAGTCCTGTGACGTATAGTCCCAAGCGACTTATGTTTTTTTTCCATATTCATGATGCAATTTTTGACTGACATGTTAAATGTTAATTCATACTGACATAATAAACATTACCATTTGCAGCAAATCAGTGATTAGAATATACTATTACACTTGTTCATTTTAAGGAGCCAAGATGGTCTAGTGGCAGGGCTTTTGACTACGGATCCGAAGGTCGCGGGTTCGCGCCCCGGCCACTACCCAGCTTGGGGTGTCTATAGCCGTTTACGCATTGGCCAGCCCTCAATGGCCCGGGGCTCCCCTGGGTGGCTCTGGGCCACCCGCGTTCATTACGCATTTGCCGCAAAGCCGCCTTGAAGTGGGTGGGCAGTTCTCTGGAAGTGGGTGGGGTGGTCTCTTCACGTGGGTGGAGTGTTCGTGTTTTAAGAGGAGACTCGGCAAAAAAAAAATTGTTAGCTGGATATATATATATATATTAGTGTTTCTGCGTTTAATTTTTGTTAATAACTGATCACAAATCAGCTTATGTTACAACGTAAATAACACGAAGCGCACACCCATTTCCGCCTTTCAGCGCGACCTGAATGTCATTAAACAGCATTAAACAATAACTAATATTGTCTAACTGTTGCGCGCAGCCAGGGTTTTAAAATATAACGAATAATCTCTAACTTTTACGTGCAGCTAAAATGTCAGGAGGAGTGATTGCTATATGGGCAAGTTGGACACCTGAAAATTCAGTCCGTTCGGATAGCTCAACGAGTTAATGCGTTATCGTTTTGACCGGGAGAAGTGGGTTCGCTTCCAGCCTGGGACAAAGTTATTTTACTTTTTTTTTCTTTATTCACATTTTCTTTTAAATAAAAAGGAGTTTGTTTGGTTAACAAACTCCTTTTTATTTAAAAGAAAATGTGAATAAAGAGAAAAAAAAAGTAAAATAACTTTGTCCCAGGCTGGAAGCGAACCCACTTCTCCCGGTCAAAACGATAACGCATTAACTCGTTGAGCTATCCGAACGGACTGAATTTTCAGGTGTCCAACTTGCCCATATAGCAATCACTCCTCCTGACATTTTAGCTGCACGTAAAAGTTAGAGATTATTCGTTATATTTTAAAACCCTGGCTGCGCGCAACAGTTAGACAATATTAGTTATTGTTTAATGCTGTTTAATGACATTCAGGTCGCGCTGAAAGGCGGAAATGGGTGTGCGCTTCGTGTTATTTACGTTGTAACATAAGCTGATTTGTGATCAGTTATTAACAAAAATTTAACTCAGAAACACTAATTCAACTAACAATTGTTTTAGGGGTTTCTCGTTTCTGTAGTTAAATTTGAATGAAATTCAACCCTCGCGCTGAGGTTGTTTGAATGAGTCCCGCCCCTGCTGCAAACAACGAATCAAATGAGAGCTGAAACTGGCTCTGTCGGGCTCGGCCCGATAAGAACCACGGTGAAGATGGTTCCAGAACAAGGGTGGATCCCGGGCGGAAAAGGTAAATGCGAAGACGCCGAACCCGGGTTAGAAGCTGGGAGAGCCGGGGAGGGCCGGCCAATGCGTAAACGGCTTATGAGTGCACACCTATTTCTCCAGCTCCCCGGGCGCTTTCGGCTGCTCACTGCACCACCTGGTGGTGGTTGGGTTAAATGCAGAGACGAATTTCGTCTGTGTATGGGAACATATGCAGATGACAGGAATAGACATTATTATTATTATTATTATTGTGCCTTTACCACTACGCCCTCCCCCAACCAAATATTATCTTTGAGACAACTGATAAAAACTTAACACAAGTAAAATGCCCCCAAAAGGCAAAGTTATTCAGAAGTGACGCAGAGGAAGAATAATTAAAAGGATTCAGTGATGTGCAATGAGATTGGTGAATTTATTGGTAACTTGCTTGCTCGACCATTGGGTTTTTTGTTGTTGATTAAGCCTGTTCAGGATCCCAGGTATTTTCTGTGTGTTATTGTTATTTCAGATTAAATGTCTTTTCTTGGACTTTGTGAAACGCACTTCTAAATAAATGTGACTTGTACTCTGAAGTGACTTATACAGTATAAAGTTTTTTCCTCGTCGTGAGGCGCTTTTTGACTGATGCGACCTATACTCCGGAGCAACTTATAGTCTGGAAAATATGATAAAATATATAAATGAATAAAATTGGTTCCCAAGCCATTTAGAAATCAGCTTCAAACATTTTCGGGGGCATTTTAAGGTGCTTTCTCAAATAAACTGAATTACAGTTTAAAATTGTGTGATTTTTTACTAAGAATAATTTACGTTTTCTGAAAAGCCTTTCAACCATGCTGTGAAGCGTGGTCATATTTCATGCATGCAACCATCTCTATCTTTCACAAACAGCAAACACCTGATTCTCTGCAGAGGGACAGAAGGAGGAACCCCTTTCAGTTCGAATGTGTAAAATTGAAAATGTATATGCGCAGTATCATTGCTAGATTATAAAAAGTATAATTTTGCGAGGCAAAACCACTTTTGTGCAGTAGCACAGGCTTCAACTGCAGGAGTGAGACAACTGAGCGAACAAAAATCCCATCAAGCAGCAAAACAGTGCCTTTTACAAACCCTCAAAAGGAATATTGATTGGCTTCCTTCTGCTGCATTCTGTCTTGCATTATACTCTAATAAGTTAAAAAGAATGAATGCGAGACATGTAAAGATGGTGTGGATGTCATCTCCTCCACACATACGACATTTAAATGTCAGTGTTTAAAAAAAGAAATGCAAATAACACAAAATGAGATGAGACAATTTTATTTCTCTCCCTTTTTTTCTTTTTTTCTATCTCCTGTGTGGCCTTAGGACTTATATATCCAAAGGCAGTAGATTTATTTCTATGGGGTGCAATGATCCTCATGTGCATGCTCAGGGGAAGAACTATGTGCAGCTTTAGATTTGTTTTAAGCGTGAGATGCAGTTAGGGTCTGCAATTTGGTCCTTTGATGATGTTCGGATTTTCATCAGGGGGTGAAGAACCAGAGTATGTTACTTGAGAGGCACATCGAAATGCTTAAACTATTTGTAAAATGTTTCCTAAGCTTTTTCGAAACTGCTATTACGTTAGTTTAAAAAGTGCCTTTGAATAACTTCCATGTATACCCGAGAAGGAAGCAAGCTCAGGATAAAATGAATATTTTTTCTTTACATATTTAGTTTTTGTGTAACAGCTGAACGCATAGTAAATCAGTGGAGAATGAAACATCTCTTTTAACATTTTCAAGCCTGCAGGTATGTTAACAAAAAAAAAAACTTTCATATTCCTGTAGTTTAAAAAAAGGCACTTATTAAGTTAATTTTTCAATCTAAATCCATGTTTTGTCATAATGCTTGCCATCCAAGTGCAAAGATAGCGATTGCAGGTTTTCTTCTTAAAATCTAAAAATACAGTTTGTCAAGTTGTGACTATGAATGCCCCTTTTACCAGCCTTACAAGCATTTTGTTCTGTGCAACATTGTTACTGCTAGCATAATTAATCTGATGTAAAAGAAACCTGGTGCAAAAATCCAGAATATGACTTCAGCAGCACTTTAATGTTTTAATGTTTTAAAAGATTGTAACTTTGATCTTAAACGCATCGTCTTCTAAACAGCTGTTAGCCTAACTTCTCAGTGGAAGTTTCTCCCCGATTCTTCAAAATGATGTTGCTCTGACTGCTGTCTACTGCAGGTAAGGTTCAACTCCCGGTACCGTCGACATCAAAATGTGGGTGGAAAAGGTAAAACACCCACACCTGCCTCCACCCTCATTTGCCCCACTCTGGGCCCCTGAGCAAGGCCCTTATCCCCCACCATCTGCTCCCTAAAAATAGATCTCACTTAATGAATTCTCATGACTCAATTAGACTACATGTATAAATAAAGGGTAAATGAAAAAAAAAAAAGAAAATAAGATACTTATTACACATTATTACTCATAACAATGATGGGTTAAATTTTTTTAAATCTTGATTTCAAATATGTAAGTGTTTGGGATTGCTCTTTTCTTGTTTTATATTTTACCTTAAAACCAGACTGTCTAATTACTTTTGAGACTCATCATGGTTTTATGATACATCATCAAAACAGTAACATAATAACATGTTTGTACAGACATAAACTGATAATTAAGTCATTAAGGATGATTCTGACATTTGAATAAGTGTGCCTGTGCAAAAGGGGATTATACCCTGTATACATATAATCTCTGGTAGGGAAGATATCAGGTTTATATGGTATACCATGTACCATACAGTATATACCAGTGTACTGCTCAGTGGGGAAAACCATTTGTGACTCCACAGACTGATGAAGCCCTTTGGATGGAGGGTGAAATGTCTCTCAACAAAAAAAGAAACCATCCAGATGACATGATGGAACATTTTTGTTGTTTTTTTTTTTACCTGAGCATGAACACAGATGCATAAGGTATGCTTTAAGTATGTTATGGGTTCAGACACTTTTTTCAGCATGTATGAACAGTTTTGGGATTAGTGCTTTGCTCATTTGCAGTTGAACTTTGTATAAGAAGCTGAAAATGTGTTTTTCACTTATAAAAAAATATTTATATTTTAGCAGATTTTAAACAGATTCTTCCTATGTTTTTACATTTTTGATTTCCTCCTCATTGATTAAAAACAACCATAAAGTGTTCACACAGAGATGGATCATTGATCATTGTGACAAAAATAAATGTTACTTTAACAGAACAGTGCACGAAAACAGCAAGGTAGATTAAAATAAATAAACAAATAAATAAATAAATAAATAATAATAAGAAGAAAGGGGGGATGACACTGGGGTGTGGGGTGAAAAAAAATAGCACATTAGCACTTATGGATTAACTGCCTTTTTATTCCCAGGCCCTGCTGCGGCCCTGCAGATGTGCAGCACTGACCGCGCAACTACCCGGTAGCGGTCATGGCTTAATTAAAAAGCCGACATCTGATCAATAAGTGAGGAGCAATGGAAGGGGTGGGGGGTAAAGATTGGGACAGCCTGCGTGGTTCAAGGTTTTTGTTCTCTAGTGATGTGAAATACTATTAGAAATCAATAGCACAGCTAGTCCTGACACACACTGACTCAGTATACAGGAAAACAACCTAAAATAGAGATCTGTAAAACAGCACTGTGCATCTGTATTAAGCCCATTTCAGTTGGATTTTATATCCACATCTTATAAACTGTGTTTTGAGTAATTCAACTCATCTGCAGTTTTTGACTTTTGTTGCTTTGGTCATGATATAAACTAAAGCTGCAGTAGTGAGATGGTTTAATGCCAATCAATACACATTCTGCTGGAATCAGACCTATTTTATTCACAACCATTTTATTTTCAAGTCAGATTGTGAATTAGGTCTATATTGCAACAAAATGACCCATTTGGGCATTTTCAAGCATAATCATTTTCAACAGTGATCATGCCTGACAATGCGTGACAGATGCTCAACTCTAATAAAAGCCTTATTTTTTTCTAAACACAGCCTGCGCCGACAAAAAATAAACACTCCTCATATAAATTAAATACATTACTGCTGTTGTTTAGGCTAAATTGGCAGGTGACAATCAGTCAAAGAGAATGTTAAAAGGAAAAATGTCCCCAAAAATTGCCTCCACTATTCAAGTTCAAGTAAACTTTATTGTCATTACCATCACATGCGGTACATGAGGTGGAACCAAATTATGTACACAGGGTCCCAGTTACACCCCAAAATAGCAGAATATAAAGTATAAAAAGAAATGATAAATAAGGATATAAGATGTATGCCAAAACAAATGCCAATCCAGATCTAAGATATACGCTAAACACTAATAATGCAAAACAATACGGTGTAACAACAGCAGCCTGAATTATCATACTGGTTAAGATTAAAACTATTTTATCATTAAAGAGTTTCAGAGCACCAGGAAAATGAACATTTATCAATTAGTCCAGAGTTAGTCTGTTAGAAAAAAAAAAGAAGCAAATTTTAATGGTGCACTCTGCAGTTTTTGTAGAACGCAGCACTTAGAAGAAAAATTTTCAACAGGGAAAGCATTCTGGTCCCTCCTCCTCAGAGCCATATATGCCTCTGCTCCCCCTTGCTCTCGCTGAAATTCAGCTCTGCCTTCTTAGCTCCGCCTCCACTGCATGTCCTGTGGCGGCCGCTGCAAAGTTCTGTGATTATGTTAATAAAAAGTTCTAAAAAATAAAATAAAAACATGGAGCGCTGGTCCAGCACACCAGAACACCATGAAATCTGCAGAGCCTCGCACAGCCACGTTGAACCCGAGTTTAATTTGCTCGTGACAAATTCATCCATTTCCTCATTTCAGTCATGGAGTCAGTGGAGGAGGAAGCGATCACTTGACTTTTGGCAAAAAAACAAAAGAAAAGTCCAGATCAGGGATGAAGAAAGGGAATTTAATACATTTGTGTCACATACAAAACAGTTTTGCATCGCTTTGCAATCCTTTGAACGAGAATGTGCGCGGTCGCTGGGGCTGGGACAGGCGGGGGCGTAGGAGTGAGAAGTGAGAAGCTCTGTTTTTATTGGCTGGTTAAAAACTCTGTTTTTATTGGCTGGTTAACGGCGGGTCACTGTGGGAATTTAGAAATGCTTTTAGTAACACCTGGAGAAGCAAGGGGAATATAGTTTTTTTCAGAGATTACTTTGTCTAACATCAGTCTGTCAGGAGATAGGGACAGAGTGAAAACATATGTTAAATATATATTTTTAGAAAACTTAGACTGCACTACAGAAACTGCAGACTGCACCTTTAAACAAGGATATGATATAAATGCAATGCACAACTACAAATCAAAGCTTGCAAAATGTACCACTATTATTTACAACATTTACTATTCTATATCTTATACATTTCATTTTTTTAAGATATGGATGCCAACAAATAATCATGATTCAATCTAATGTTTGTACAGTCTAAGAAATTAATTTTGAATGCATCAAAATTGCCCACAGCTTAGGAAATTTGATTTTCAAAGTTTCTTTTGTGTCTTTATCTAAATGATATGTACCTTTCTGCCCTTTCAGAGTCCAGACATCAAACTCCTGAACACATCGGCAGCTGACCTGAACCTGCAAATATTCAGCTGTATGTGCGTTTGAGCGAACGTTTATCGGCCTTTGTGGGCTTTTCTGGGAGTTTTCGGACAGGATGGCCATCCTGTGATAAGCTTTTCACATTCGGCGGTAGCCAGAAGGCTGCTGAGGCTGCTGGGAAGTCTAATCAGTCTCTTTCCACCTGCCTCCAACACACCCTTTCAAGTGAGTTACTGATCCACTCCTGGACAGAAATCGTATGTTTATTTTGTTTTCTTTCGTGCCACAAACTTTTGCCTCAAAAATTGATTTTGATGCCCAGGGGCAGGATGGAAAATTGGGTAAAAATAACATTTTCACAAAATTCAGCCCTCCGCGTCCCTAATGAATGGCAAAACAAGATAACTGTGGGAGATGCTACTCTGTGCAGGCTGACAGTCCTTTCAATTTAGTTCTCATCAATTCATAGTTTATGGACTAACTGTCAATATTGGAAAAAAAGTATTTGACTCAAGAACATGTCTCTCTCATTTCTAACTGAAATACAAAGATAACCTGCTATGACGCCAAAAACGTCACGCACAATAAGACTTAGATTTGAGAATGTGACACCTCTTGTTAACTGAGTAATTGGCTGATAATAGGTTTATTTAAAGCAAAGAGTGCAGTTTATTTAAAATAAATAATAAAATGGTAAGAGAATCATAAAGTAGAATCAAGCAAAAGTCAACACTTTTTTAAACAGAAGAGGGTTAACTTTAGAACCGAAGCCTGGCAAATTCTTAATGCCGTCACGTTTCACTGATGCGTCCCAGATGATTACCATTTAATCAGCTGCAAATGCTCTTAATTACAAGATTAGTCTCTACCAATTAGCCAACTTGCTAATAATTTTAATCTACCGTTGAAGTCTACTGAATTCTAATTAGAGACTTAACTGTTTCAATTTACCTAGGGGCCCATCTGATGGGTTATTACAAACCTAGTTACCCTCTGTTCAAACCAACTGCAGCAAGTAACTAAGGCATCATTTGGAGAGCAGCTGTGAGGGCTTTATGACTGTCACTTCTGTGCAAAAAAAACAATGTTTCTTTTTTTATATATAAATGGAGAATCATTCTGATGACTCACTGAAGAAACTGTCACACTCAGCAACTCTGTCAGCTAGAAATCAAGTATTTAGATGTTTTATTTAAGTAAAAATAAAGTGTTCTAATGTGAATATTGCTAAAATACAAATTTACCGTAACATCTTACTATAAGGTACCGTACACACCATTTGATTACCTACTAGGGAACACCTCAGGAACGAATCAGGAGCTAATCGGTAGTTTTCATTCAACCTTTATTTAGACAAGTTAATCCCATTGAACCTCGAGGACTCAAGAGAGACCTGAGAGACGTTCATTCAACCTTTAACGTTAACCAGTACTTACTGGGGAACACACAGACAAGCCTTGTTAGGGGACTACTGGTTTGTTTCCTTGAAAATGAAAAGGAACCAATTAAAAACTGATGGAAACCAAAGAGGAACAAATCGAGAGCTAATGGGTAGTTAACCAGTACTTACTGGGGAACACACAAGCAGTTTTTGCATTGCACAGCCCTCCCCGGCCCAGCTCGTCCCGGGTTGCCCCTGAGCCCAGCCTGGCCCGCCCCCGCTCATTTCGCAGTGTGTGGAGAGCCGCCTTGAAGTGGGTGGGGAGTTCTTGTGTGCACACTTGGCGTTATTTACGTTCTAAAATAAGCTGATTTGTAATCAGTTATTAACAAAAATTAAACTCAGAAACACTAATATTTATATTCAGCTAACATATTTTTTTCAGGCATTTCTGTAGTTATATTTTAATGAAATTCAGCTCACGCTGAAAGGCGGAAATGTTCTGTATGGGTGCACGCTTTGTCTTATTTACGTTCTAAAATAAGCTGATTTGTAATCAGGTATTAACAAAAATTACACTCAGAAACACTAATATGTATACTGTATTCAGCTAACACATTTTTTTAGGCGTTTCTGTAGATATATTTTAATGAAATTCAGCTTGCGCTGAAAGGAGGAAATGCTCTGTATGGGTGCGCGCTTCGTGTTATTTAAACTGGGCCCGGGAGCTCGGCCCGCTTAGAACCTCCGTCGTCGGGTTCTAAAACTCGGGCTGTCGCCGGCCCAAAAAGGCAACTGCGAACAAGACGAACCCGGGTTAGAAGCCGGGTCGGGTTGGGCTGGGCCGGGGAGGGCTGTGCTGTGCGAAAACGGCTACAGACAAGCCTTGTTAGGGGACTACTGGTTTTTTACCTTGAAAATGAAAAGGAACTAATTAAAAACTAATGGAAATCAAAGAGGAACAAATCGAGAGCTAATGGGTAGTTAACCAGTACTTACTGGAGAACACACAAGCCTTATTAGGGGACTAACGAGTTTGTTACCTATTGGCGTCATCAGATCGTGATCTACAACTTTCACTGGAGCGGTTTGCAGCCGAGTGTGATGCGGCCGGGATGAGGATCAGTTCCTCCAAATCCGAGGCCATGGTCTTGAGCCGGAAAAGGGTAGCATGCCCTCTCCGGGTCGGGGAGGAGGTCCTGCCCCAAGTGGAGGAGTTTAAGTATCTCGGGGTCTTGTTCACGAATGAGGGAAAACTGGAGCGTGAGATCGATAGGCGGATAGGTGCAGCATCCGCAGTGAAGCGGGCGCTGTACCGGTCTGTCGTGGTGAAGAGAGAGCTGAGTCGAAAGGCAAAGCTCTCAATTTACCGATCGATCTACGTTCCCACCCTCATCTATGGTCATGAGCTTTGGGTTGTGACCGAAAGAACGAGATCTCGGATACAAGCGGCTGAAATGAGTTTTCTCCGCAGGGTGTCTGGACTCTCCCTTAGAGATAGGGTGAGAAGCTCAGTCATCCGGGAGGGACTCGGAGTAGAGCCGCTGCTTCTCCACATCGAGAGGAGCCAGTTGAGGTGGCTCGGGCATCTGGTTAGGATGCCTCCTGGACGCCTCCCTGGTGAGGTGTTCCGGGCATGTCCCACCGGGAGGAGACCCAGAGGAAGACCCAGGACACGCTGGAGGGACTATGTTTCTCGGCTGGCCTGGGAACGCCTTGGGATTCCCCCAGAGGAGCTGCTCCAAGTGGCTGGGGAGAGGGAAGTCTGGGCCTCCCTACTTAGGCTGCTACCCCCGCGACCCGACCCCGGATAAGCGGACGAAAATGGATGGATG
>JBBPBX010050219.1:0-25068 GCA_038048925.1 Garcialebias charrua | reverse complement strand
TATGCATCAGTAAGAATAAGTTACTAGCACTGCACTTATTAAAGATTATCTGTCTCAGTTCTACATTTTGTACAAAAAACATGTTTATAATGAAGTAATGAGTAATACAGGTTAAAGAATGAATGCATCATTATGAAATAGATTCAATCATCATGAAAATAATTCAAACCTCATGATTCTTATGTAAGTTAAACCTTATGTAATATCAACATTACAGATTTATAATTTGATATGTTTTGTCAACTTGCCAGTAAATATGATGCTCACTTGTTAACAAAGGTGTTCTCAGGCTGTTGCAGGTAAACATCACACAGCACATCCACTCCTGTTTCTCTGTGATGAAAGTTGTCTATGAGGACTCAGACAGCAAGTGGAGACAGAGCATGCAGCAGCTTTAATATGTAATAGAAACAATCACATTTGAGTCTTGTGAGATAATGTTTACTGTGTGACAACTCACCTCAGAAGAGCCATCAGATGATGGATGAAGCAACTTGGTGTGTTCAGTCAACTCCCATCCAGGTGGAGGTGTTGGCATGGCTGTGTACGGTCTGGGAACTTTGTGGCTTTGAGTGTGGTTTCCTGAGGCCTCATGTCACATGGATTCCAGTAGACACCAACAGCCTTCTAAGGCAGCAAAAGTGAAGTAGGTGGTGATAGGATGTTCATTACAAGATCTACACCAGAGGCTAACTGTAAAATTGTTCAGCCAGTAAACTTAAAAAGGCGATGATGTTAAACACAAAGAGAGAGCAGAGGATGATTGGTGAGCATTAATCAACACTTATTGAGAAAGGCAGATATGTCTGCAGCTAAGAAAGAATTGAGATTAGTAAGATGGAAAAAACATTTACAGTATTCTAAATAAGTCATCACTCAATTGACAACTGAGTGACAGCATGTCAGTTGATACTAACATAGACTCAGGTGAAGTTGGTCAAACTTGCTACACAGTGTCTCTCATCTTGGAGTGAGGCTACCAGAGCACATCTGGACATTTCTAGAAGCAAGTAGATGGTTGTGTCCTGGTAGCAGCCAAATTGGACTGTGCACCAGAAACCCCTACCTTCTCAAGTAGCTAAAAAGCCTGTAGTCAATGTTTTTTTTTTAGGTATCTCATGTTTTGCCTCAGCTGAGAAGTTTAACATGAGAATACTACCATTGGCCACTTTAACTTCAAGTGCAACAAAAGCTGCTTGATTTTCCTAGAAAAGCCTAAACTGATCAGGTTGCTAGCTCATGTTATCAACCACCAAACATCAAGCACATTCATTATAATAATTGTATCGTGATAATACAACAATTTTTTGGGATTGAATAAAGGTTTCTTACTAGTTATTTTACAAATTTTAACTGATTCTTTTGATTGAAATTATTGTAACAACTAGCACAATCTAAATAGTTATCAGAAAACATGATGGAAGTTTATATGGCATCCTAAAAATATCTAGAAACTGATGTTTTTGTCACACATGATAACTTTGCACAACATTGTTAACATGTACAATTGAAAAATTACAATGCTTTCTACTTTTTATCTAGAAACAAGATTTTGATAATGTTAGAAATTGTTTTAAACCTATGTAAATTGAGATATATTTTAACATAAACTTTGGTGCCATTTTTTTTTTTTACCATAGGCTACCTACATATAGTGTATAAATTGCTTTTCATAATATCTTTTTAAAGAATAAAAACAAACCAAGAAAATCTTCTTGAGCTAGTCTTGTACAGTAAATGTATTAGAAACAAATTAAGCAGTTTATTTAATAAAACTCATTAAATTGATCAAAAGAACTCACAGTGCAGAATGGAAGCACACAAGTTGCCAAAAAGGTCACAGTTTGCCTCCCGGCCTTTTTGAGTAAAGTTTACATGTTCATCCTGTGGGTTTGCTCCAAGTACTGCAGTTTTCTCCCACAGATCAAAACCATGCATGCTGGGCCAATCAGTAACTAAATTGTCCTCAGACATAGCCATCAGTGATCCCTGCAATCTATAAAAGTAAAAGTGGACAAAGATCGGATGGATGGATGGATAATGGATGGATGATGAATGATGTGTGTATGATGGATGGATGATGGATAAATGACTGATGATGGATGGATGATTATGATGGATAGATGATGAATGATGGAAAGATGGATGGATAATGGATGGATGGATGATGAAGGATGGAGGGATAATGGATGAATGGATGATGAAGGATGGATGGATGGATGGAAAATGGATGTAAGATGATGGATAGGGTTGGGCATCGAGTATCGAGAATTGTTTGGAACCAGGACTAACTGTCCGGTTTTCATGGAATCATTCAAAATATTAATTTTTTATTGCTACCTAGTCCGCCATCCAGAAGCAGAAGCCACCCTCCAAACACCAACAAAGAATAATTCACCGCAAGTGTTCCCATACATGGAAAGTGAGCAACTGTGGTCGAAAGCATGGCTTAACTTTAATCAAAATGACCAGTGAGTAGTGTTGTTCCATACCAGGATTTCTGGTATCGATACAATACCGTTTAAAATGCTGGTAAGTATCAGTGGTGTCAATACTGATACTTTGCGCAAATGCACCTAGGTAAACTTAAAAAAGCAGTGTACAGGGAGTCCTCGACTTACGAACGAGTTCCGGATCTACAGACCGTTCGTAACCCGATTTTGACGTAAGTAGGAACTCATAGCACGTGTCGTTCGTAAGTCCAGATTTTTGGACGTAAGTAGGATCTCAGTACACGTGGCGTTTGTACGCTGCCATTGCACACCCGTTTATCGACATGAGACTGAACAAGCGTACATACTGGTCCCTAAACATGCACAGAACTTTATTTACAAACGGTTAGCTAACACATTACACCACACATTCATCTATAAACATAGCACATAGTGGCGTTGGGAGCACATTCGTAAGTCAGAGTTGCCGTAAGTCGAGGACCACCTGTATTTCCAATCAAAGCTGCATAAAGAATACAAGACATCATTGTAAGTATTTATTTTAAACTCTAAAGTATAACAATACTGCTATACATCAGATAAAACAGATATAATTATCTAAAATATGAGAAAATGGTGTTTCAAACACTAAAGTATAAAATAAGGAAAATAATAACAACACGGTATCTCATCTATCACAGTTGTTAGGTTCCAGCCTGCCCCCGTGATAAGTGAAAAACTGTGAAGTATGGACGCTATGTTTACTTTAGTATTTGCTGTACCATTAAAATAAAATATTGTTTAATTATTTAAAAAAATTACTATAAAATGAAAATATTTTTCATTTTGGATGAAGATCTCCCCAAGTGGAGGAGTTTAAGTATCTCGGGGTCTTGTTCACGAATGAGGGAAAACTGGAGCGTGAGATCGATAGGCGGATAGGTGCAGCATCCGCAGTGAAGCGGGCGCTGTACCGGTCTGTCGTGGTGAAGAGAGAGCTGAGTCGAAAGGCAAAGCTCTCAATTTACCGATCGATCTACGTTCCCACCCTCATCTATGGTCATGAGCTTTGGGTTGTGACCGAAAGAACGAGATCTCGGATACAAGCGGCTGAAATGAGTTTTCTCCGCAGGGTGTCTGGACTCTCCCTTAGAGATAGGGTGAGAAGCTCAGTCATCCGGGAGGGACTCGGAGTAGAGCCGCTGCTTCTCCACATCGAGAGGAGCCAGTTGAGGTGGCTCGGGCATCTGGTTAGGATGCCTCCTGGACGCCTCCCTGGTGAGGTGTTCCGGGCATGTCCCACCGGGAGGAGACCCAGAGGAAGACCCAGGACACGCTGGAGGGACTATGTTTCTCGGCTGGCCTGGGAACGCCTTGGGATTCCCCCAGAGGAGCTGCTCCAAGTGGCTGGGGAGAGGGAAGTCTGGGCCTCCCTACTTAGGCTGCTACCCCCGTGACCCGACCCCAGATAAGCGGAAGAAAATGGATGGATGGATAATGTATGTAAGTAAGATGATGGATAGGGTTGGGCATGGAGTATTGAGAATTGTTTGGAACCAGGACTAACTGTCCAGTTTTCATGGAATCATTCAAAATATTTATTTTTGATTGCTACCTAGTCCGCCATCCAGAAGCAGAAGCCACCCTCCAAACACCAACAAAGAATAATTCACCGGAAGTGAAGTGAACTCCCATACATGGAAAGTGAGCAACTGTGGTCGAAATCAGGTTTGGGATTTGTGAAAACTTTTTCTGATTTGTGAAACTTCAACAAAGTTTGTTTTTCATCATTACTTAGGCTACTGGACCATATTAGACCTGGTCCAGCTCAGAAACCACAACACCTGGACTCTTCAAACCAGGACTATATTATTCCAGACTAATAGAAGAATATATAAAACTAAGTTTGAGCTTTGTGAAACCTTTTTCTGATTTGTGAAACTTCAACAAAGTTTGTTTTTCATCATTTTTAGGCTACTGGACCATATTAGACTTGGTCTATACTTTTTTATTTTCTCTTTATTTTTCCAGGTAGTCTCATTAAGCCAAGAGAACTCATTTTCAAGAGAGACTTGTTTAGGGAGCAGATGGTGAGGGTTAAGGGCCTTGCTCAGGGGCCCAAGGTGGGGCGAATGGGGGTGGGAGCCGGTGTGGATGTTTCACCTTTTCCACCCACATTTTGATGTTGACGGTACCGGGAGTTGAACCTGCGGACTTTCCGGTCACAAGCCCATCTTCTAACCTCTGCACCACCACTCCCCCTTATACATAATAATATGCCGAGATGGTGTAGAGGCAGGGCAGCCGGCTCAGGACCAGAAGGTCTCGGGTTCGATCCCCGGTCACGGCATACCTCGTTGTGTCCCTGGGCAAGACACTTAACCCCGAGTTGCTCCCGGTAGAACAGGCAGCGCCTTGCAAGGCAGTCTACCGCTACTGGTGTATGAATGTGTGTATGAATGGGTGGATGGTTGGTACTGTGAAGCGCTTTGGGGCCCCTCAAAGGGGGCTGGAAAGCGCTATATAAGTAAGCTCCATTTACCATATACAGTATTTATATGTCCTGTGTTGACTCTGTGTCTGTTTCTCAGCTAAAATGAAGTTATTTCACACAATAAATCTTTCGGATTGAACAAAAAAGCAAAAATACACTAATGTCAATAATTTATGATCAATATGTTTTGATGTTGTAAAAACCAAAACCTGAAAATAAAGTAAAACAGAAATAAAGAAAACTGTACATCAAAGTTTTTCTTTTATAATTTTGCAGGATGCAGAAGAGTCCCTCATGTTGGTTTCTTGTGGGTTTGATCTCAGGGTCATAGTGTGAGTCCAGCTCTCATCCCCTGACCATCCCAACCACAACAGTTATTTAGCATCTGAACATGGAATGAGTCTTAGCTGTCAATCATGTTGCCTGGAGTATTGACAGATATGGGTCTGATTATAAAGTGCCTTAGCTTTAAACCCTGCATGTATTCTTTTATAAATGTTCTTCTTCAACAGTTTAGTTGCTGTGTGTGTGTGTGCGTGCACATGCATAATGCACACACACAACAAGAAAAACTTTTGACCAATGGGAAAATAAAAACAAACGTTTTCAACCAATTAGAGCCTTTAGCAGTGGACTATAAGATATTTTGAAAGTACAGTTGGCAAACTGAAAGTGATCGATTCAGTCCAGCCAAACCATCACCTGCTTCATCATCACCTGCTTCATCATCACCAGCTTCATCACCTGCTTCAGGACAGAGGTAAGCTACTATTGTCTATTATAAGATCACATTTGTTCACATGGACTGTTATCAACATTATTTTGTTCAATACTACATCTTTAAAATATTATTTTATGTCAAACCATTAGAACATCTTTTAATCTACCTTGTGGTGTTTTGCTAGTTTTGCTTCTTTGCATTTCACTTTCTATTTCTATCCTATGTTTTTTTCTTCTGTTGTTTGTTCTTTAAGGAAATTCTATCATTGCTGTTCATCATTCTTTAGTTTGTAGCAGGTCGCTTTTGTAAATGAGCCCTCGAGGCTCAATGAGATTTACCTGACTAAATAAAGGTTGAATGAATGAATGAATAATTTAATTTCTCTTTTATAAATACATTTTATAACTCACTGACATCTTTTTATTGAAAATGATCAAATTAGACATAGTCTTATAAATAAAGTGCAATAATCATTTTTGGACACCTTTGGGACAAAAATGTTCATGCTGTACTTTTTTGTTCATTTTTTTGCATAAATCATTTAAACAAATTGAGATTTGTTAAGTTAACATTGAACTACCAGTCAGCCATTTTATGGGTTTATGTGACTATCAGCATTTATTTGTGTGTGTGTGTGTGTGTGTGTGTGTGTGTGTGTGTGTGTGTGTGTGTGTGTGTGTGTGTGTGTGTGTGTGTGTGTGTGTGTGTGTGTGTGCTGTGTGTGAGAACAGCTCATCTTTTGAAAGTCATTTTCTTGACTCTTTGAGCAGGAGCTAGATTTCTAAACGTGCACTTCTTCCTTTGCTGCATTCATAAACAATCAACCAAAACAAGTGTTAGTCTGTTTATGCACCTGGCTGCTTCACAGCCAAAGGTAAAAACAGACATCAGCTGACAATGGGAAAAAGCTTGAATCAGTGAAAATGTCTAAGATCACTAGTTTTCTTTCTGAATAAAATGCTGACATTGCAAAATGCATGATTTTACACTGTAAAAGGCACATCATGTAAAAACATACTGCTACATACAGACAAAGTAAAAATAAATGTATGTACTTTTTTCTCTTTCAGAATGGCTCTAACAAAGCTCATGTGGGGACAGCCAGAATCTCCATTCTTCAAGCCCCCCCCACTTCACATCTGTGTGATCAAAGTAAAAGAGCAGCCTCGAGTTGTTGGTTGGGACTTTAGCCACACAATTCCTAAGCCTTTAAGGACCAAAATGAACAGAGTGGCTGCTATTTCTGATGGGGACAGTGTCACCACTGTCACCTTGTTTGAGGACATCAGCATCAACATAGAAGAAGGCACTTCATATGTGCTGAGGGGACATGACCTGAGGGGGAATGATCCCCCTTACAGAGTCAATGTGAACGTTAACACCAGATTTTTTAGGGGCCCAGCCCTTGATATAAGGTCAGACCTTAAGCAGAAAGCAGAAGAGCTGCTCAACCCTCCATCACCCCTGACTCCATTAAGCAGCTGGATGGAGTGTGTCAACTTAATGACTATCAGAGGAGAAGTAGTGGAAGTAAGTTGTTTCACACAATTAATAATTTATATATATATATATAGAACTTTACTGATCCCACATAATGCAAACATAAATATATACATACATATATATATATATATATATATATATATATATATATATATATATATACATACATACATACACAAATACACACACACAAATATATAAATAATACTTACATTTTTTTTAATTTTGTTGCTTTTTTAACAGAAAAATACTTCACATGCTTTTAATATACCACCATTATTTGAATTACAAATCACATACTTGCTTAAAGAAAATAATCTAATTTCTAGAATAACATTTCAAAGATTATTAAATGGTGAATAATAAATAACTGCAGCATTTTTATATGTGTTTTTAGGTATCTTCAGTGAGAAGAGTTATGTCACAAAAAGAATACATCCCTCTGAGGATCATACAGCTAAAGGAGGTATTGCAAAAATTTGATATTTTTAATCAGTGTTAATTTATTACTGTTGGATATGGACACCCTAGTGACCTGCGACCTGGAATGAAAAGAAATGGTCAAAAATAATGCAATTAGTTAATTGGCTGTATTAAATGTAAACCTTAGTGAACTTAAGTTTCTTTAAACTGGATTTGTAAGCACAATGTATTAAATATATTAAAACAGAGTTCTATTCAATTCTAGGATGCCAACACTGTGAAAATTTGCCTCTGGAGGGAAGCTGCAACACATCCTGTGGCTGTGGGCGATGTGATCACTGTCAGCCATTTAAAACAGTCCAGGTCCAGTTATGGTCTCCAGCTGCAGTCCACAAACTTCAGCAAAATTGAGGTACTTTTGAAGAATGTTGTTTCACTCAAACAGTTTAGTTACATTTTGTAGACTAGTAGAAAACTTCATCTGTCTGTGTGTGTTTTAAATAATACTTGAGTCTTGTCCTTGTCTTAACAGGAAAAGGAGGAGGAAACCAGGACCATGTGTGTCATTGGTGTGGACACAACACCAAGTGCTGCAAGTTCGGAAAGTGTTGTTGAGGTGTTGTTTGAGGACAACACATCTTACAAAATGAGTAATGAAATGTGGCATGCATATGATGCACTCTTAGATGAGGGAAAGCTCAACGTCAAAATTAAAACAAAAGGAAACAGAATAACAGAAATGGAACTGATTTGAAAATACTTTTCTATGATTCATTATATACAGTATATGTTTATATATATGTATATGTAAACAGTATATATATTACATATATATGTATATGTAAACAGTATATATATTACATATATATGTATATGTAAACAGTATATATATTACATATATATGTATATGTAAACAGTATATATATTACATATATATGTATATGTAAACTATATATATATATATATATATATATATATATATATATACATATACATATGTATATATATACATATACATATGTATGGTATATAGTCCAGTTGGATGTTGTTTGAATGCTTTGTATTGTTACTATCCATTTTTATTTTTATTTTTTGTATGAACCAAAGAGTAAAGTTTTGTTTTTAAACTGATTTCACTTGTTTATAAATTTGAATAATTTGAATAAAATATGAATAAACCAAGAACAAGATTTCATATGGTTTAGTTCTTCAACTTTATAGCGTTATTTAGGGTTTTAAAAGCTATAAAAACATTTGGTAAATTTATGAGTGATGGGTAACAAATATATGCATCAGTAAGAATAAGTTACTAGCACTGCACTTATTAAAGATTAGTTGTATCAGTTCAACATTTTGTACAAAAAACATGTTTATAATGAAGTAATGAGTAATACAGGTTAAAGAATGAATGCATCATTATAAAATAGATTCAATCATCATGAAAAAAATTCAAACCTCATGATTCTTATGCAAGTTAAACCTTATGTAATATCAACATTACAGATTTATAATTTGATATGTTTTGTCAACTTGCCAGTAAATATTATGCTCACTTGTTCACAAAGGTGTTCTCAGTCTGTTGCAGGTAAACATCACACAGCACATCCACTCCTGTTTCTCTGTGATGAAAGTTGTCTATGAGGACTCAGACAGGAAGTGGAGACTGAGCATGCAGCAGCTTTAATATGTAATAGAAACAATCACATTTGAGTCTTGTGAGATAATGTTTACTGTGTGACAACTCACCTCAGAAGAGCCATCAGATGATGGATGAAGCAACTTAGTGTGTTCAGTCAACTCCCATCCAGGTGGAGGTGTTGGCACGGCTGTGTAAGGTCTGGGAACTTTGTGGCCTTTGAGTGTGGTTTCCTGGGGCCTCATGTCACATGGATTCCAGTAGACACCAACAGCCTTCTAAGGCAGCAAAAGTGGAGTAGGTGGTGATAGGATGTTCATTACAAGATCTACACCAGAGGCTAACTGTAAAATTGTTCAGCCAGTAAACTTAAAAAAGCGATGATGTTAAACACAAAGAGAGAGCAGAGGATGATTGGTGAGCATTAATCAACACTTATTGAGAAAGGCAGATATGTCTGCAGCTGAGAAAGAATTGAGATTAGTAAGATGGAAAAAACATTTATTCTAAATAAGTCATCACTCAATTGACAACTGAGTTACAGCATGTCAGTTGATACTAACATAGACTCAGGTGAAGTTGGTCAAACTTGCTACACAGTGTCTCTCATCTTGGAGGGAGGCTACCAGAGCACATCTGGACATTTCTAGAAGCAAGTAGATGGTTGTGGCCTGGTAGCAGCCAAATTGGACTGTGCACCAGAAATCCCTACCTTCTCAAGTAGCTAAAAAGCCTGTAGTCAATGTTTTTTTTTTTAGGTATCTCATGTTTTGCCTCAGCTGAGAAGTTTAACATGAGAATACTACCATTGGCCACTTTAACTTCAAGTGCAACAAAAGCTGCTTGATTTTCCTAGAAAAGCCTAAACTGATCAGGTTGCTAGCTCATGTTATCAACCACCAAACATCAAGCACATTCATTATAATAATTGTATGTGATAATACAACAATTTTTTGGGACTGAATAAAGGTTTCTTACTAGTTATTTTACAAAATTTAACTGATTCTTTTGATTGAAATTATTGTAACAACTAGCACAATCTAAACAGTTATCAGAAAACATGATGGAAGTTTATATGGCATCCTAAAAATATATAGAAACTGATGTTTTTGTCACACATGATAACTTTGCACAACATTGTTAACATGTACAATTAAGAAATTATAATGCTTTCTACTTTTTATCTAGAAACATGATTTTGATAATGTTAGAAATTGTTTTAAAGCTATGTAAATTGAGATATATTTTAACATAAACTTTGGTGCCATTTTTTTACCATAGGCTACCTACATATAGTGTATAAATTGCTTTTCATAATATCTTTTTAAAGAATAAAAACAAACCAAGAAAATCTTCTTGAGCTAGTCTTGTACAGTAAATGTATTAGAAACAAATTAAGCAGTTTATTTAATAAAACTCATTAAATTGATCAAAAGAACTCACAGTGCAGAATGGAAGCACACAAGTTGCCAAAAAGGTCACAGTTTGCCTCCCGGCCTTTTTGAGTAAAGTTTACATGTTCATCCTGTGGGTTTGCTCCAAGTACTGCAGTTTTCTCCCACAGATCAAAACCATGCATGCTGGGCCAATCAGTAACTAAATTGTCCTCAGACATAGCCATCAGTGATCCCTGCAATCTATAAAAGTAAAAGTGGACAAAGATCGGATGGATGGATGGATGATGAATGGATGATGAATGATGTGTGTATGATGGATAGATGATGGATAAATGACTGATGATGGATGGATGATTATGATGGATAGATGATGAATGATAGAAAGATGGATGGATAATGGATGGATGGATGGATGATGAAGGATGGAGAGATAATGGATGGATGGATGATGAAGGATGGATGGATGGATAATGGATGTAAGATGATGGATAGGGTTGGGCATCGAGTATCGAGAATTGTTTGGAACCAGGACTAACTGTCCGGTTTTCATGGAATCATTCAAAATATTAATTTTTTATTGCTACCTAGTCCGCCATCCAGAAGCAGAAGCCACCCTCCAAACACCAACAAAGAATAATTCACCGCAAGTGTTCCCATACATGGAAAGTGAGCAACTGTGGTCGAAAGCATGGCTTAACTTTAATCAAAATGACCAGTGAGTAGTGTTGTTCCATACCAGGATTTCTGGTATCGATACAATACCGTTTAAAATGCTGGTAAGTATCAGTGGTGTCAATACTGATACTTTGCGCAAATGCACCTAGGTAAACTTAAAAAAGCAGTGTACAGGGAGTCCTCGACTTACGAACGAGTTCCGGATTACAGACCGTTCGTAACCCGATTTTGACGTAAGTAGGAACTCATAGCACGTGTCGTTCGTAAGTCCAGATTTTTGGATGTAAGTAGGATCTCAGTACACGTGGCGTTTGTACGCTGCCATTGCACACCCGTTTATCGACATGAGACTGAACAAGCGTACATACTGGTCCCTAAACATGCACAGAACTTTATTTACAAACGGTTAGCTAACACATTACACCACACATTCATCTATAAACATAGCACGTATTGGCGTTGGGAGCACATTCGTAAGTCAGAGTTGCCGTAAGTCGAGGACCACCTGTATTTCCAATCAAAGCTGCATAAAGAATACAAGACATCATTGTAAGTTTTTTTTTTAACTCTAAAGTATAACAATATTGCTATACATCAGATAAAACAGATATAATTATCTAAAATATGAGAAAATGGTGTTTCAAACACTAAAGTATAAAATAAGGAAAATAATAACAACACGGTATCTCATCTATCACAGTTGTTAGGTTCCAGCCTGCCCCCGTGATAAGTGAAAAACTGTGAAGTTTGGACGCTATGTTTACTGTAGTATTTGTTGTACCATTAAAATAAAATATTGTTTAATGATTTAAAAAAATTACTATAAAATGACAATATTTTTTATTTTGGATGAAGATCTCCCCAAGTGGAGGAGTTTAAGTATCTCGGGGTCTTGTTCACGAATGAGGGAAAACTGGAGCGATCGATAGAGCATCCGCAGTGAAGCGGGCGCTGTACCGGTCTGTCGTGGTGAAGAGAGAGCTGAGTCGAAAGGCAAAGCTCTCAATTTACCGATCGATCTACGTTCCCACCCTCATCTATGGTCATGAGCTTTGGGTTGTGACCGAAAGAACGAGATCTCGGATACAAGCGGCTGAAATGAGTTTTCTCCGCAGGGTGTCTGGACTCTCCCTTAGAGATAGGGTGAGAAGCTCAGTCATCCGGGAGGGACTCGGAGTAGAGCCGTTGCTTCTCCACATCGAGAGGAGCCAGTTGAGGTGGCTCCGGCATCTGGTTAGGATGCCTCCTGGACGCCTCCCTGGTGAGGTGTTCCGGGCATGTCCCACCGGGAGGAGGCCCATGGGACGACCCAGGACACGTTGGAGGGACTATGTTTCTCTGCTGGCCTGGGAACACCTTGGGATTCCCCCAGAGGAGCTTTCGGCTCTCTATGTATAAAGATGGTTGAGTTAAAGCCATTTGAATGTAGCGTTGTCGGCCATCTTGGATTTTTGATTTTGATATAGCATTTGATAGGAAACATTCTCAGCTATCACTACATCAAGTTTGAGCTCAATATGACTAAAATTGACCATTTTATAGTGTTTTTACTTTTTTGCTTTGTCGGCCATCTTGGATTTTTGATTTGGATTATGTTCATGATAGACAATGTCCTCAGCTACAATCTCACCAAATTTCGGCTTTCTATGTATAAAGATGGTTGAGTTAAAGCCATTTGAAAAGAGCGTTGTCGGCCATCTTGGATTTTTGATTTTGATATAGCATTTGATAGGAAACATTCTCAGCTATCACTACATCAAGTTTGAGCTCAATATGACTAAAATTGACCATTTTATAGTGTTTTTACTTTTTTGCTTTGTCGGCCATCTTGGATTTTTTATTTGGATTCCGTACATGATAGACAATGTCCTCAGCTACAACCTCACCAAATTTCGGCTCTCTATGAATAAATATGGCTGATTTAAAGCCATTTGAAAGTAGCGTTGGTGGCCATCTTGGATTTTACAGTATTTTTAATGTTTTGCTTTGTCGGCCATCTTGGATTTTTGATTTGGATTCCGTACATGATAGAGGATTCCCTCAGCTACAACCTCACCAAATTTCGGCTCTCTATGTATAATGATGGCTGAGTTAAAGCATTTGAAAGTAGCGTTGGCGGCCATCTTGGATTTTACAGTATTTTTAATGTTTTGCTTTGTCTGCCATCTTGGATTTTTGATTTGGATTCCGTACATGATAGAGGATTCCCTCAGCTACAACCTCACCAAATTTCAGCTCTCTATGAATAAAGATGGCTGAGTTAAAGCCATTTGAATGTAGCGTTGGCGGCCATCTTGGATTTTTACAGTTTTTTAATGTTTTACTTTGTCGGCCATCTTGGATTTTTGATTTGGATTCCGTACATGATAGATAATGTCCTCAGCTACAACCTCACCAAATTTCGGCTCTCTATGTATAATGATGGCTGAGTTAAAGCCATTTGAAAGTAGCGTTGGCGGCCATCTTGGATTTTTGATTTTGATATGGCATTTGATAGGAAACATTCTCAGCTATCACTACACCAAGTTTCAGCTCAATATCACTAAAATTGACAATTTTATGGTATTTTTACTTTTTTGCATTGTCGGCCATCTTGGATTTTTGATTTGGATTCAATACATGATAGAGGATGTCCTTAGCTACAACCTCACCAAATTTCAGCTCTCTATGTATAAAGATGGCTGAGTTAAAGCCATTTGAATGTTGTGTTGGCGGCCATCAGCTGAAATTGAACAAAAACAGCTAAATATTATCTAATATATCAGAAATAATCTTAAATCAGAAGAAGGAATTAGTAAGAGCCTAATTGGGAATAATCTGAAACATCTTAAACAATCTGAAATCTGAAATAATCTGAAATAAGCAAAAAAAGTGGAAATTATCTGAAAAAAGCTTAAGATAGCATAAACAGCTGAATATTATCTAAAGTAGCAGAAATAAGCATCAATTATCTGAAGTAATTAGAAATAGCATAATTGTGAATAATCTGAAATATCTGAAACAATCTGAAATCTGAAAAAATCTGAACTAAGCAGAAATAAGCAAAATAAAGTTGAAATTATCTGAAAAGAAGCTTAAGATAGCAAAAACAGCTGAATATTATCTGAAATAGCAGAAAGAAGCTTAAATGTCTTAGAAATTAGTAGAGAGAGTACAGTTTTGCAGAATTAGGCTGGAAAAAGTTGAAATGAGTTCAAATAATGTAAAATTTGTTGAAACAAGCCTAAATTAGCATTAAAACAGCTTAATAGTAGCTAAAATAGCAGAAGAAGCTGAAACTAGCAGAAATAAGCACAAAGCAGCATCATCTGAATAATCTAAAATATCTGAAACAATCTGAAATCTGAAAAAATCTGAACTAAGCAGAAATAAGCAAAATAAAGTTGAAATTATCTGAAAAAAGCTTAAGATAGCAAAAACAGCTGAATATTATCTGAAATAGCAGAAAGAAGCTTAAATGTCTTAGAAATTAGTAGAGAGAGTACATTTTTGCAGAATTTGGCTGGAAAAAGTTGAAATGAGTTCAAATAATGTGGAATGTGTTGAAACAAGCCTAAATTAGCATATAAACAGCTTAATAGTAGCTAAAATAGCAGAAGAAGCTGAAACTAGCAGAAATAAGCACAAAACAGCATAATCTGAATAATCTAAAATATCTGAAACAATCTGAAGTCTGAAAAAATCTGAACTAAGCAAAAATAAGCAAAATAAAGTTGAAAATATCTGAATAAAGCTGAAATTGGCCAAAAACAGCTGAACAACAGCTAAAACAAGCAGAAAGAATCTTAAATTACCAGAAGGAAGTTGGTAGAGCATGGTTTTGCTGAATTATGCTGAAAAAAGTTGGATTGATTAAAAAAAATTGTTAAAATAGCTGAAAAAGCTGAAATTTGCATAAAACAGCTAAATAGTAGCTAAAATAGCTAAAATATCTTAATCTTTCAAAAATTATCTGAAAGGAGCATAATGATCTGAAATTAGCAGAAATAAGTCAGAAGAAGTACAAAAATGTTGAAGTAAGCTGCATAAAGCTGAAAAGAGCGCAAAGCAGTTGAAGAAACAGCTGAAATTAGCTGAAAGTAGCTGATTTTTTTTTTAAATTTTGTACAAGGAAGCTGAAGGAAGCTGAGCTGGTCCAAAATGTGAAATAAGTAGTAAAATATTGTAATGAGTTCCAAAAATATCAAGGATGTAAAATGAGCTCCATTCATTTTCAATGGGAAAAAAATGGCCGAAAAAGCTAAATATTTCAAAAAGCTAAAGTTGCACCAATACCAAAAGTCATAGCCGGATTGTCCTAAATGAGCTGAACATTTTGATATATGAATTGTTGAAATAGCACAAAAACTGTAGGAGGAGTAGCGTGCCAAAAAACGTACGGAATCAGGATAGTAACTGGAACCGGAATAATAATAATAATAAATATAAACACAATCACTATAGTGTGAATGCCTATGTGGCATTCACACAACTAGATTGCATTTCCTGAGAAAATGCATGTGTGAATGCCAAAATGGCCGTTTTGACTTGAATGTTTAATCAAAATGGCCGCTTTACCTAATGTGCTTATTAAATCAAAATGGCTAACTTGTCTACTTAAATTGTAGAACCAAAATGGTAACAATACATGCATTGACTTACTTCGCAAGGCAATTAACTGCCTTGTATATTGAACCAAAATGGCCACTTCACCTAATTTGCATATTCAATCAAAATGGCCGTTTCACCTAATGCATGATAAAGAATGTCCATAGCTACAACCTCACCAAATTTCGGCTCTCTATGAATAAATATGGCTGATTTAAAGCCATTTGAAAGTAGCGTTGGTGGCCATCTTGGATTTTACAGTATTTTTAATGTTTTGCTTTGTCGGCCATCTTGGATTTTTGATTTGGATTCCGTACATGATAGAGGATTCCCTCAGCTACAACCTCACCAAATTTCGGCTCTCTATGTATAATGATGGCTGAGTTAAAGCCATTTGAAAGTAGCGTTGGTGGCCATCTTGGATTTTACAGTATTTTTAATGTTTTGCTTTGTCTGCCATCTTGGATTTTTGATTTGGATTCCGTACATGATAGAGGATTCCCTTAGCTACAACCTCACCAAATTTCAGCTCTCTATGAATAAAGATGGCTGAGTTAAAGCCATTTGAATGTAGCGTTGGCGGCCATCTTGAATTTTTACAGTTTTTTAATGTTTTACTTTGTCGGCCATCTTGGATTTTTGATTTGGATTCCGTACATGATAGATAATGTCCTCAGCTACTACCTCACCAAATTTCGACTCTCTATGTATAATGATGGCTGAGTTAAAGCCATTTGAAAGTAGCGTTGGCGGCCATCTTGGATTTTTGATTTTGATATAGCATTTGATAGGAAACATTCTCAGCTATCACTACACCAAGTTTCAGCTCAATATCACTAAAATTGACCATTTTATAGTATTTTTACTTTTTTGCATTGTCGGCCATCTTGGATTTTTTTTTGGATTCTATACATGATAGATAATGTCCTCAGCTACAACCTCACCAAATTTCAGCTCTCTATGTATAAAGATGGTCGAGTTATAACCATTTGAAAGTAGCGTTGGCAGCCATCAGCTGAAATTGGTCAAAAACAGCTGAATATTATCTAAAATAGCAGAAATAAGCTTAAATTAGCAGCAGGAATTAGTAAGAGCTTAATTGGGAATAATCTGAAACATCTTAAACAATCTGAAATCTGAAATAATCTGAAATAAGCAAAAAAAGTTGAAATTATCTGAAAAAAGCTTAAGATATCATAAACAGCTGAATACTATCTAAAATAGCAGAAATAAGCTTAAATTATCTGAAGTAATTAGAAATAGCATAATTGTGAATAATCTGAAATATCTGAAACAATCTGAAATCTGAAAAAATCTGAACTAAGCAGAAATAAGCAAAATAAAGTTGAAATTATCTGAAAAAAGCTAAAGATAGCAAAAACAGCTGAATATTATCTGAAATAGCAGAAATAAGCTTAACTGTGTTAGAAATTAGTAGAGAGAGTGCAGTTTTGCAGAATTAGGATGGAAAAAGTTGAAATGAGTTCAAATAATGTGGAATTTCTTGAAACAAGCCTAAATTAGCATAAAAACAGCTTAATAGTAGCTAAAATAGCAGAAGAAGCTGAAACTAGCAGAAATAAGCACAAAGCAGCATAATCTGAATAATCTAAAATATCTGAAACTATCTGAAATCTGAAAAAATCTGAACTAAGCAGAAATAAGCAAAATAAAGTTGAAATTATCTGAAAAAAGCTTAAGATAGCAAAAACAGCTGAATATTATCTGAAATAGCAGAAAGAAGCTTAAATGTCTTAGAACTTAGTAGAGAGAGTACATTTTTGCAGAATTTGGCTGGAAAAAGTTGAAATGAGTTCAAATAATGTGGAATGTGTTGAAACAAGCCTAAATTAGCATAAAAACAGCTTAATAGTAGCTAAAATAGCAGAAGAAGCTGAAACTAGCAGAAATAAGCACAAAGCAGCAGAATATGAAGTATCTGAAACAATCTGAAATTGAAAAAAATCTGAAATAAGTAGAAATAAGCAAAATAAAGTTGAAAATATATGAATAAAGCTGAAATTGGCCAAAAACAGCTGAACAACAGCTAAAACAAGCAGAAACAATCTTAAATTACCAGAAGGAAGTTGGTAGAGCATGGTTTTGCTGAATTAGGCTGAAAAAAGTTGGATTGATTAAAAAAAATTGTTGAAATAGCTGAAAAAGCTGAAATTATCATAAAACAGCTAAATAGTAGCTAAAATAGCTAAAATATCCCAATCTTTCAAAAATTATCTGAAAGGAGCATAATGATCTGAAATTAGCAGAAATAAGTCAGTAGAAGTACAAAAATGTTGAAGTAAGCTGCATAAAGCTGAAAAGAGTGCAAAGCAGTTGAAAAAACAGCTGAAATTAGCTGAAAGTAGCTGAAATATTTTTTAAAAAATGTACAAGGTAGCTGAAGGAAGCTAAGCTGGTCCAAAATGTGAAAGGAGTAGTGAAATATTCTAAAGAGTTCCAAAGATATCAAGGATGAAAAATTAGCTCCATTCATTTTCAATGGGGAAGAAAATGGCCGAAAAGGCTAAATAATTCAAAAAGCTAAAGTTGCACCAATACCAAAAGTCATAGCCATCATGTCCTAAATGAGCTGAACATTTTGATATATGAATTGTTGCAATAGCACAAAAACTGTAGGAGGAGTAGCGTGCCAAAAAACGTACGGAATCAGGATAGTAACCGGAAGAATAATAATAATAAATATAAACACAATCACTATAGTGTGAATGCCTATGTGGCATTCACACAAATATAAACACAATCACTATAGTGTGAATGCCTATGTGGCATTCACACAACTAGATTGCATTTCCTGAGAAAATGCATGTGTGAATGCCAAAATGGCCGCTTCACCCAACTTGCATGTTCAATCAAAATGGCCGCTTTACCTAATGTGCTTATTAAATCAAAATGGCTAACTTGTCTACTTAAATTGTAGAACCAAAATGGTAACAATACATGCATTGACTTACTTTGCAAGGCAAGTAACTGCCTTGTATATTGAACCAAAATGGCGGCCTCACCTAATTTGCATGTTCAATCAAAATGGCTGCTTCACCTAATGTATGTTAGAGATGGTCCATAGCTACAACCTCACCAAATTTCAGCTCTCTATGAATAAAGATGGCTGAGTTAAAGCCATTTGAAAGTAACATTGGCAGCCATCAGCTGAAATTGGTCAAAAACAGCTGAACAACAGCTAAAACAAGCAGAAAATATCTTAAATTACCAGAAGGAAGTTGGTAGAACATGGTTTTGCTGAATTAGGCTGAAAAAAGTTGGATTGATTAAAAAAAATTGTTGAAATAGCTGAAAAAGCTGAAATTTGCATAAACAGCTAAATAGTAGCTAAAATAGCAAAAATATCTTAATCTTTCAAAAATTTGCTGAAAGGAGCATAATGATCATAAGTCAGTATAAGTACAACAATGTTGAAGTAAGCTGCATTAAGCTGAAAAGATCGCAAAGTCGTTGTAGAAACAGTTGAAATTAGCTGAAAGTAGCCGAAATATTTTTAAAAAATGTACAAGGTAGCTGAAGGAAGTTGAGTTGGTCCAAAATGTGAAAGGAGTAGTGAAATATTGTAATGAGTTCCAAAGATATCAAGGATGTAAAATGAGCTCATTGAGTTCATTTGAGCTCCATTCATTTTCAATGGGAAAAAAATGGCCGAAAAGGCTGAATATTTCAAAAAGCTAAAGTTGCACCAATACCAAAAGTCATAGCCATCATGTCCTGAATGAGCTGAACATTTTGATATATGAATTGTTGAAATAGCACAAAAACTGTAGGAGGAGTAGCGTGCCAAAAAACGTACGGAATCAGGATAGTAACAGATGTAATTGTAACACTAGATTGCATTTCCTGAGAAAATGCATGTGTGAATGCCAAAATGGCCGCTTCACCCAACTTGCATGTTCAATCAAAATGGCCGCTTTACCTAATGTGCTTATTAAATCAAAATGGCTAACTTGTCTACTTAAATTGTAGAACCAAAATGGTAACAATACATGCATTGACTTACTTCGCAAGGCAATTAACTACCTTGTATATTGAACCAAAATGGCCACTTCACCTAATTTGCATATTCAATCAAAATGGCCGTTTCACCTAATGCATGATAAAGAATGTCCATAGCTACAACCTCACCAAATTTCGGCTCTCTATGAATAAATATGGCTGATTTAAAGCCATTTGAAAGTAGCGTTTGTGGCCATCTTGGATTTTACAGTATTTTTAACGTTTTGCTTTGTCGGCCATCTTGGATTTTTGATTTGGATTCCGTACATGATAGAGGATTCCCTCAGCTACAACCTCACCAAATTTCGGCTCTCAATGTATAATGATGGCTGAGTTAAAGCCATTTGAAAGTAGCGTTGGTGGCCATCTTGGATTTTACAGTATTTTTAATGTTTTGCTTTGTCGGCCATCTTGGATTTTTGATTTGGATTCCGTACATGATAGTGGATTCCCTCAGCTACAACCTCACCAAATTTCAGCTCTCTATGAATAAAAATGGCTGAGTTAAAGCCATTTGAATGTAGCGTTGGCGGCCATCTTGGATTTTTACAGTTTTTTAATGTTTTACTTTGTCGGCCATCTTGGATTTTTGATTTGGATTCCGTACATGATAGATAATGTCCTCAGCTACAACCTCACCAAATTTCGGCTCTCTATGTATAATGATGGCTGAGTTAAAGCCATTTGAAAGTAGCGTTGGCGGCCATCTTGGATTTTTGATTTTGATATAGCATTTGATAGGAAACATTCTCAGCTATCACTACACCAAGTTTCAGCTCAATATCACTAAAATTGACCATTTTATGGTATTTTTACTTTTTTGCATTGTCGGCCATCTTGGATTTTTTATTTGGATTCAATACATGATAGATAATGTCCTCAGCTACAACCTCACCAAATTTCAGCTCTCTATGTATAAAGATGGTCGAGTTATAACCATTTGAAAGTAGCGTTGGCGGCCATCAGCTGAAATTGGTCAAAAACAGCTGAATATTATCTAATATAGCAGAAATAAGCTTAAATTAGCAGCAGGATTTAGTAAGAGATTAATTGGGAATAATCTGAAACATCTTAAACAATCTGAAATCTGAAATAATCTGAAATAAGCAAAAAAAGTGGAAATTATCTGAAAAGAGCTAAAGATAGCATAAACAGCTGAATATTATCTAAAATAGCAGAAATAAGCTTAAATTATCTGAAGTAATTAGAAATAGCATAATTGTGAATAATCTGAAATATCTGAAACAATCTGAAATCTGAAAAAATCTGAACTAAGCAGAAATAAGCAAAATAAAATTGAAATTATCTGAAAAAAGCTTAAGATAGCAAAAACAGCTGAATATTATCTGAAATAGCAGAAAGAAGCTTAAAAGTCTTAGAAATTAGTAGAGAGAGTACAGTTTTGCAGAATTATGCTGGAAAAAGTTGAAATGAGTTCAAATAATGTGGAATTTGTTGAAACAAGCCTAAATTAGCATTAAAACAGCTTAATAGTAGCTAAAATAGCAGAAGAAGCTGAAACTAGCAGAAATAAGCACAAAGCAGCATAATCTGAATAATCTAAAATATCTGAAACAATCTGAAATCCGAAAAAATCTGAACTAAGCAGAAATAAGTAAAATGAAGTTGAAATTATCTAAAAAAAGCTTAAGATAGCAAAAACAGCTGAATATTATCTGAAATAGCAGAAAGAAGCTTAAATGTCTTAGAAATTAGTAGAGAGAGTACAGTTTTGCAGAATTAGGCTGGAAAAAGTTGAAATGAGTTCAAATAATGTGGAATATGTTGAAACGAGCCTAAATTAGCATAAAAACAGCTTAATAGTAGCTAAAATAGCAGAAGAAGCTGAAACTAGCAGAAATAAGCACAAAGCAGCATAATCTGAAATATCTGAAACAATCTGAAATAGTAAAACATCTGAAATAAGCAGAAATAAGCAAAATAAAGTTGAAATTATCTGAAAAAAGCTGAAATGGCCAAAAACAGCTGAACAACAGCTAAAACAAGCAGAAACAATCTTAAATTACCAGAAGGAAGTTGGTAGAGCATGATTTTGCTGAATTAGGCTGAAAAAAGTTGGATTGATTAAAAACATCGTTGAAATAGCTGAAAAAGCTTTAATTTGCATAAAACAGCTAAATAGTAGCTAAAATAGCTAAAATATCTTAATCTTTGAAAAATTATCTGAAAGGAGCATAATGATCTGAAATTAGCAGAAATAAGTCAGTAGAAGTACAAAAATGTTGAAGTAAGCTGCATAAAGCTGAAAAGAGCACAAAGCAGTTGAAGAAAGAGCTGAAATGAGCTGAAAGTAGCTGAATTTTTTTTAAAAATTTTGTACAAGGAAGCTGAAGGAAGCTGAGCTAGTCCAAAATGTGAAAGGAGTAGTGAAATATTGTAATGAGTTCCAAAGATATCAAGGATGTAAAATGAGCTCCATTCATTTTCAATGGGAAAAAAATGGCCGAAAAGGCTGAATATTTCAAAAAGCTAAAGTTGCACCAATACCAAAAGTCATAGCCATCATGTCCTAAATGAGCTGAACATTTTGATATATGAATTGTTGAAATAGCACAAAAACTGTAGGAGGAGTAGCGTGCCAAAAAACGTACGGAATCAGGATAGTAACCGGATACAATCTCTATAGTGTGAATGCCTTGTTGGCATTCACACAACTAGAAAATTTGCATTTCCTACGAAAATGCACGTGTGAATGCCTTAGCGCCGCTCCGCCCTTCTCGTGGCGACCGCGGGAAGTCGAGCTAGTCCACCCTGAAACACTCTCGTGCCTTTCCCGTACCCGTTCGGCACCCAATGTATGCACCCAATTTGGTCCACATTCCAAAATGGCCGCCTTCCCATTTATCGTACAATGTTGATGCCAGAGGGTTTTCTGTACGTCTTTGTGAATTGGACAAGTGTACCAAATTTCATGATCCTACGTGAAACTAAGGCCAATGCGGAGGGTAGTTTGAAATATTCTAGGTGGCGCTCTTGAGCCGTTTCTGTTGCAATTTTGGCCACGCCCCCAAAATATGTAATTTTTCACCAGTCCTGACGAGTCTGCCAAATTTGGTGAGTTTTGGGATATGATAAAGCTCCCAAAAGGCCAAACGTATTGTGACGGCGTTACGTCTGATTCGCCACATCGCCACGCCCACATGCTCCACCCAAAACGGTCAGTGTTGGAAAGCTTGTTACATCAACATGTCTTTGGTCACTGGAAAGACCGTCATGCTGATTAGGTAACAGGTGTCCGATCGGGACCTTCAATGTACAACTGTACACTTCCTGTTGTGAGGGGGCGTGGCTTAATTAATGTCATGATTTGACCATTCAGTATTGCAGGGGACCGGATGTGGGTCAATCACTGAAGGTTTGATGTATTAGACGGTTTTCGTGTAGGTGCTATTAGTGTTTCGTTTGTGACGGCGTTACGTCTGATTCGCCACGTCGCCACGCCCACATGCTCCACCCAAAACGGTCAGTGTTGGAAAGCTTGTTACAGCAACATGTCTTCGGTCACTGGACAGACCGTCCCGCTGATTAGGTAACAGGTGTCCGATCGGGACCTTCAATGTACAACTGTACACTTCCTGTTGTGAGGGGGCGTGGCTTAATTAATGTCATGATTTGACCATTCAGTATTGTAGGGGACCGGTTGTGGGTCAATCACTGAAGGTTTGATGTATTAGACAGTTTTCTTGTAGGTGCTATTAGTGTTTCGTTTTTCATGGCGAGATACCTAACTTTGAGGCCTGGCCACGCCCCTTCAGCATATATGAAAATGCGAGGTTTTGATAAATCTTTACTCCCCCATGTCTGAATGATGAGTCTGCCAAATTTGGTGAGTTTTAGGATACGATAAAGCCCCCAAAATGCCATTTCATTTTAGCTCCATTCATTTTCAATGGGAAAAAAATGGCCGAAAAGGCTAAATATCTCAAAAAGCTAAAGTTGCACCATTACCAAAAGTCATCGCTGGATTGTCCTGAACGAGCTGAACATTTTGATATATGACATGTTGAAATGGCACGAAAACTGTAGGAGGAGTAGGACGCCAAAAAACGTACGGACGGAAGATAGTAACATATAAGAATAATAATAATAACTAGAAAAACCGCATTTCCTGCGAAAATGCACGTGTGAATGCCTTAGCGCCGCTCCGCCCTTCTCGCGGCGACCGCGGGAAGTCCAGCTGGTCCACCCTGAAACACTCTCGTGCCTTTCCCGTACCCGTTTGGCACCCAATGCACGCACCCAATTTGGTCCACATTCCAAAATGGCCGCCTTCCCATTTATCGTACAACGTTGACGCCAGTGGGTTTTCTGTGCGTCTTGGTGAATTGGACAAGTGTACCAAATTTCATGATCCTACGTGAAACTAAGGCCAATGCGGAGGGTAGTTTGAAATTTTCTAGGTGGCGCTCTTGAGCCGTTTCTTTTGAAATTTTGGCCACGTCCCCAAAATATGTAATCGTTCACCAGTCCTGACGAGTCTGCCAATTTTGGTGAGTTTTGGGATATGAAAAAGCCCCCAAAATGCTATTTCATTTTAGCTCCATTCATTTTCAATGGGATAAAAATGGCCGAAAAGGTCGCCTTTCCTTTCATCGTACAACGTTGGTGCCAGAGGGTTTTCTGTGCGCCTTGATGAATTGGACAAGTGTACCAAATTTCATGATCCTACGTGAAACTAAGGCCAATGCGGAGGGTAATTTGAAATATTCTAGGTGGCGCTCTTGAGCCGTTTCTGTTGCAATTTTGGCCACGCCCCCAAAATATGTAATCGTTCACCAGTCCTGACGAGTCTGCCAATTTTGGTGAGTTTTGGGATATGAAAAAGCCCCCAAAATGCTATTTCATTTTAGCTCCATTCATTTTCAATGGGATAAAAATGGCCGAAAAGGTCGCCTTTCCTTTCATCGTACAACGTTGGTGCCAGAGGGTTTTCTGTGCGCCTTGATGAATTGGACAAGTGTACCAAATTTCATGATCCTACGTGAAACTAAGGCCAATGCGGAGGGTAATTTGAAATATTCTAGGTGGCGCTCTTGAGCCGTTTCTGTTGCAATTTTGGCCACGCCCCCAAAATATGTAATTTTTCACCAGTCCTGACGAGTCTGCCAAATTTGGTGAGTTTTGGGATATGATAAAGCTCCCAAAAGGCCAAACGTATT
>JBBPBX010050218.1:13336-25068 GCA_038048925.1 Garcialebias charrua | reverse complement strand
TCCCCGTCCCCTCTGTTTCTTTCACTAACATGTCTATTCAGGTCTGCTCCGATCACCACTCTCTCATCCTCCTCCCTCTCTATAACTTCATCCAGATCCTTCAAAAATTTCTTTCTGGGATGGCTGTGGTGAGTAGGGGTGGCTGTGGCTGAGTGGTTAAAGCAGTCGTCCTCCACTGCAAGAGTTGGGGGTTCGAATCCACCAGCAGTCACATGCTCAAGTGTCCATGGGCAAGACACTGAACCTCTCATTGCCTCAAATGTGTGTCCCATAGGTGTATGAATAGAATAGAATAGAATATATCTTTATTGACACTGTCATTGCACCGGGGCACAAAACAATTGATTACGCACATCCGTCTTAAGATAGGGCAAGTGCACAAAGCCGTAGCAGTAATTAAACCACGCAGCCACAATCTTAGATATTAAAAAAGGGGAGATACATGAGGATAAGTTGTGGTATTACAAAAAATATGGGAGCGTGGGAGACCGAGTACAGTAACGATGAGAGAACTAGCAATTATTTTTACAACAACAGAACAACTATTTGTGTGTTGCAATGGCACCGAAAAGAAAGGGTGAGTCTTCGGATGGAGGAACGTCAAAGAAACAGAAGGCCATTATGATGGAGGTAAAGTTAGACATTATTAAAAGAGCAGATACGGGCGAGACACCAACAGATATAGGCCGTGCATTAAAACTGAGTAGGTCGATAGTGGCAACGATTTTTAAAGGACAAACAACGTATCCTAGAGCATGTGAAAGGCTCAGCTCCAATGAAAGCCACAGTCATTACTAAACAGCGCAGCGGCCTCATAATCGAAATAGAGTGACTCAGTTTTGTGGCTTGAGGACCAGAACCAACGGCGAATTCTTGTTAGCCTGATGGTGATTCAGGATAAGGCCAGACGTCTGTTCGAGGCGTTAAAAAGAGAAAGGGGGGAGGGGAGCGAGGCTGAGGTGTTTGTGGCTAGCCGTGGTTGGTTTAAAAGATTTAAAGAACGGGTCAAATTCCATAACATTAAAATTCAAGGGGAAGCAGCCAACGGTGACGTCAAAGCAGCCCGTGAGTTTCCTGAGGTGTTGGCAGAGATAATTAGGGAGGGTGAGGTACTCAGCCCAGCAGGTTTAACCTTTTACACCTAAGCCTCAAATTGCCTCAAATTTCCGCCTGGCATTTTTTACTTGTTTTTCACTAGAAAATAGGAAGAAAATGTCCTATGGCCCAGTGCTTCAGCACATTTTTCCAGAATATGTAGAACTTTCAATATCTGGCATTGTTTTACATTATACTTGATACTAAACCACTATTAAAACTGTTTAATATCACTAAAAAACAAAAAACGAAAATATATTTTAGTGATTTTATGCAAATAAAAATTTGCATTTGTACATGAAGTACAGATTTTGCATCACAAATTAACAATTTCAACACTATAGAACACATTTACAATGTTTTTTTTATTCCCACATATTTTTACAAACAAGAAACAGACTAACAATTCTAACTATTTACAGGCGATTTTTCCCCTCCCCCATTTCTTATTATTGTCCTGAGCCTTTGTTTGTATTCCCTGAAGCAGTTTCTCTCCAGCTGAGGCACAAGCCCACATCACAGGCCTCACAACTCCAGGCTGTGCTTTTCTTATTCAGTGCTTGCAGCGCCGCCTTCCCATGCTTGCTCTCTGAGACATTGCCTGATCATTGCTGCATGGGGCTGGAGATGGTCTACAGGTTCCTTTTTGTGGCTCATTTCGAAGAGGAACACCTAGGAGGTGTGCTGCCAGCTCTTCTTGGAATCTCTGGTCATCATCTTACTTCTCATAGTGACACACTGGTCCTTGTGTATCAGGAATGAGTTGGTCACAGCAATGTGGTGTGGTGCTGTTGTATTGAGACTTTCATATATAGTGCACTTCTACACAGACAAAGTACAAACTGATGATTAGAATATCTTATAGACTTGATAAACTATTCTAAAATCAACATAAAATAAAACTATAAATACATCCTATTATGTGTACCCAGTAAAAACTATTATCCACAAGTAACAAGCGAGCCTCATTCATTCAGAAATAAAATTCAAAAAGTTATTAGATCAAATGTTTTTTCAGCTTTTTCTTCAGAAGAACAAAAAGAAACTTCTCCAAATCATCTAGGAATCTCCTTATTGTCTTTTTATTCCTTGAAAAACATTAGTTTTGACAAAGTTTCTGCTCTGCAGCTCATGTTTGCCTGCTCACGCTGCATTCCTTTCTGCTGAAGACAAAAGCCTCGCTTTTCCCAGGCGCTGCAGCCGAGAGAGAGTGATTACCGTAACTGTAGCAAAAACAGCATAAAAGCGCACTCTTTTTTCTTTCAAACACCGTTTAAATTTTTCTGATAGCGCAAACGGTTGCAGAGTTACGGCAATGTAAAAATAGCTTGTGAAAACGTATCGTCAACGATACGTTCGGTTTAAAAGGGTTGTGGATGAGACAGGGCTGTTCTGGAAGCGTCTGCCGAACCGCACCTACATAGCAAAGGAGGAGAGAACTACACCAGGCCATAAAGTCGGCAAAGAAAGATTAACACTGCTTTCTGGTGGCAATGCTGCTGGTAACTACAAAATCAAGCCCCTGCTTGTTTACCAGTCAGAAAACACACATGCGTTCAACAGCATTTCCAAGAGCCAGCCGCCAGTCATCTGGAGGTCAAACAGAAAGGCATGGGTGACACTTGCTGTTTTTGAGGAGTGGTTCACCAATTTTTTGTGCCAGGCATCCAGCGGTTCTGCACCTCAAAAGACATTCCCTTTAAGGTGTTGCTGCTGCTGGACATTGCACCCGGTCACCCTGCCAACCTGGATGACCTTCACCCAGATGTCCAGGTGGTTTACCTCCCACCTAACACTACGCACTGCTACAGCCCATGGACCAGGGAGTAATTTCAACTTTCAAAGCGTACTACCTCCAGAGGGTCATCAGCAGTGCACTGGAGGCAACAGAAAAAAGAAATAACATTCAAGGGCTTCTGGAAGCAATACAGCATCCTTGATGCTGTCAACAACTTAGCACATTCCTGGGATCGGGTTAAGCAGAGCAGCATGAGTGGTGTGTGGAGAAAACTGTGTCCCCAGTTTGTTCAGGGTTCCTCAGCATCTCAGGAGCCAGTGAGTGGTGTCATCTAGGACGTGGTGGAGATGAGTAGGTCGCTGAACCTTGAGGTGAAGGAGGATGATGTCACAGAGCTGCTGGCATCTCATGGGGAGGAGTTGTCTGCTGAAGACCTTAATAATAATAATAATTTGTCACATTTTGTCATCTGTGTATGTTCCCATACTTGCCAGACGAAATTGGTCTTCTGCCTTTAACCCAACCACCACCAGGTGGTGCAACGAGCAGCGTAGTCGCGCTCGGGGAGCTGGAGAATTAGATGTGCACTCATAGACACCCCAAGGTGTGTAGTGGCCGGGGCCGGGGCGCGAACCCGCGTCCTTCGGGTCCCAAGTCAAAAGCCCTGCCACTACACCATCATGGCTCCTTATGGAGCTGGAGAGGCAGATAATGGAAGAGGAGGAGGAGGAACAAACACCAAGCCCTGAGCCAAAGAAATTCACCAGGCATGGCTTGGCAAAAGGTTTGCACCTCATACAGGAAGGGTTGGCATGTTTTGAGGCAGAGGATGCTAACATGGAGAGGTACTCCAGGGTTGCCAGAGGGACGATGGATGGCTTAGCTTGCTACAGGGAGATCTTAGAGGAGAAGAAGCGTGAGTCAGTCCAGAGCAGCATGCAGCAGTATTTGAAGACGGCACAGAGGTCCGCAACAGATGCTGTTCCGTCTACCTCTGCTGCAGCTGACTCACCAGTGCCTCCTGGATCTACCTCATCACCAACAACAACAACAGCAGAACCTCAACCCTCGACCTCGGCTGCAGCTGCCTCTCCTGCACAATCACCCTCTAAATAAGCATGCCTCCCTCCCTCCCCTGCAACGGCCTCTCCATAAAGGTAATGAAATGTTTTGGTCCTTTTTTTTTTCTTTCTTTCATTTTTATTCCTGTAACACATTTGTTGACTGCCCTGTGTGTGTTCACTTTGCAGCTTCCAACACCACTCTGCCTCTCATCAGCACCAGCATCAACTCCTCCCATCATCTGTCTGCCTCCACCTCAGCCTCCCCATCACTCCTACCCCTCACTCATCCTCTGTCATGGCTCCTGACTCCTGACCCAACAGCACCATCTGCTAGACAGGACATTCACCTGCACCTTAAATAAAAGTGAGGACATTTTTTTATTTGCCTCAGGCAAACCCTGCCTCTCCTGACACACCTCCTCCCCTCCTCAGTCAGGATCAGCAGCACAGCAGCATCACCAGCACCTCCACCTGAGCTGCCTCCCTCCTCTGAAACGCCCCTTCAATAAAAGTAAGGACATTTTATTTTCTATTTTTTATTCCATCCATCCATCCATTTTCGTCCGCTTATCCGGGGTCGGGTCGCGGGGGTAGCAGCCTAAGTAGGGAGGCCCAGACTTCCCTCTCCCCAGCCACTTGGAGCAGCTCCTCTGGGGGAATCCCAAGGCGTTCCCAGGCCAGCCGAGAAACATAGTCCCTCCAGCGTATCCTGGGTCTTCCTCTGGGTCTCCTCCCGGTGGGACATGCCCGGAACACCTCACCAGGGAGGCGTCCAGGAGGCATCCTAACCAGATGCCCGAGCCACCTCAACTGGCTCCTCTCGATGTGGAGAAGCAGCGGCTCTACTCCGAGTCCCTCCCGGATGACTGAGCTTCTCACCCTATCTCTAAGGGAGAGTCCAGACACCCTGCGGAGAAAACTCATTTCAGCCGCTTGTATCCGAGATCTCGTTCTTTCGGTCATAACCCAAAGCTCATGACCATAGATGAGGGTGGGAACGTAGATCGATCGGTAAATTGAGAGCTTTGCCTTTTGACTCAGCTCTCTCTTCACCACGACAGACCGGTACAGCGCCCGCTTCACTGCTATTTATTTTATTTTTTTTAGTACCTGGACTGTACACTACTGTTTTTTTTTAACAGTTTTTTTAATTATTAAACATACTGTGCAGTACAGTACTGTTGTACAATACTTTATATGTGTTTATAGATGAATGTGTGGTGTACTATGTCAGCTAACAGTTTGTAAATAAAGTTCTGTGCATGTTTATGGACCAGTATGTACGCTTGTTCTGTCTCACATCGATAAACGGGTGTGCGGCGCAGCGTTAGCATACATTTTCCGTCTTACGTCGAAATTCTGTGTTTACGCCGCCGCGCTGAATGCGTTCAGACTTACGTCGAATTTCGCTTTACAAACGGGCGTAGGAACGGAACTGCGTCGTAAGTTGGGGACTACCTGTATGTGGTGCTGTATCAAAGCTGAGCAGGCTTGATCCTTATCAGGACTGTAGAACTTTCTGGCAGTGTTCACGGTTGGAAGGAATAAATCTTAGAGAAGTTGTAAGCTCGACTTTGGTGTAAGTAATCAAATTTGGCTATTTTGAGTTGCCAAGAGAGAATGTGCTAGCAAGACTGTAAGGCAAACACGGAAATGTACGTGTTCAGCCTGACCCACAACAATGTTGATTTCTGAATCTGGACCTGGCCTTGGAAGGCGGACTATCTCAATTCCTCCTTGGATGTTATGGAAACAAAGATGCTCTGTCTCCCTTCCCACCCCCTCTCTTCCCCAAGGTCATGAACCTATGACAGAGCTCCACTGAGCTGGCTGATAAGCAAACACCTCTTCTCAGGACTATGGCGGAGGGCTTTGGACTGTGCTATGCTATAACCTTCCCTCAAACTCAATGCCTCCACTGGCCTCCCTCCCTCTGGCGCAGCAACCTAGGAGATGTGAAGGCACCAAAGGGCTGCGTCATTCACCTGGTGGCCGTGCTGAGAATCCCACCCCCTACCCACTCCACATGCATATGTACTATGTCTATTTATGTTGCTTTGATGTGGTATTTTTTTGATGCCTCAAACCATGCCCTGACAAGCAAACGGTGTGAGATATCTTTTTTATGCCTCTCTCAATATGATCAAAAAGGCGTTCAATACAAGATCAACTGGACTTTATTTGTTACAGAAGACGTTTCGACCTCTATCCAGAGGGCTTTATCAATTCAATGAAACAGACTGTGTGCGTGTGGAGTTATAACAGTCTTAGGAGTCACGCACCAACATATGTAAATTACAAGCTGAGGTAACACATACATGTAAATTGACAGATCACACCTTAACAGTAGGGGGTTCCCTTGAGGTCTCTGACAGAAGACACACAACTTGACAAAAACACACCTCACAACCCAACAACAAAGGTTTCTCAAAAAACTTTGTTAGTCTAATTCACAGACAAGACACCTCTGCTCCCATCCGGTGTAAAACGTTGTGTGTCTTCTGTCAGAGACCTCAAGGGAACCCCCTACTGTTAAGGTGTGATCTGTCAATTTACATGTATGCGTTACCTCAGCTTGCATGCAATTTACATGTATGCGTTACCTCAGCTTGCAATTTACATATGTTGGTGCGTGACTCCTGAAGGCCGAGATACACTTGAGCGTCCTCACGATACGCCTATACGCCACGTACGTACGCCAAGGCAAAAGCGTAGCCCCGCGTAGCCCCTCAGGGCACATACGCGCAAAGCTTTTTTTTTACGTCCGCGTGCGCGATGTCTGACCATAAACTTCCCCGGCGCCGGACTGTTTTGTATGTTACACAAATGAAATAAATTCCCCTTCTTTATCGCTGATCGGGCCTTTTCTTTTGTTTTTTTGCCTAAAGTCAAGTAACCGCTTCTTCCTCCGTTCACTCGATGAATGAAATGAATGAATTCAGGTCCTACCTGGGTGCGCAATGTTTTAAATATTCCCTGGTGGACTGTGTGCTGCAGGAAAAGCGCTCCCTGTTATTATTTTTATTTCTGAGAGAACTTTTTATAACATATATAGTAGAAACACCGTATCAGAACACCGCAGAAGTCTGAGCGAGCTGCTCATGATGCATTCTCGAGGTTTCACTTTGAGCTGACTGAAAGCTGTCAATCAATTCAGTAGGCGTGTCAGCAAGTGACCAATCAGCAAGCTCAGTTGAGTCCCCTCCGTGCTCAGCTGCTCATATTACAACAAGGAGAACGCGAGCGTTTGAAAGCTGATAGTTTCTGAAGTATAGCAGCAAAACACATGCGCACAAAATGCGCGCGTAGAGTGGCGTACCCGAGGACGCTCAGGTGTATTTCAGCCTTAAGACTGTTATAACTCCACACGCACACAGTCTGTGAATTGAACTGATAAAGCCCTCTGGATAGGGGTCGAAACGTCTTCTGTAACAAATAAAGTCCAGTTGATCTTGTATTGAACACCTTTTTTGATTTTATCATGTCCTGGACTACTGAGAATCTTCACCAGCATACTCTCTCAATATGTTTTCTTCCCCGTTTCATATTAACCAATAAAAAAAAAGGAGTTTGTGTTAACCAAACAAACTCCTTTTTATTTACTCCAATAAAAGACAAACGTAAAATAACTTGTACCAGGTGGGAAGCGAACCGCTTCCCCGGGTCAAGATAAAATGTAGAGTGGAAAGCCAAGCGCGTTTCCTGTGAGCCACGGCGGCGGATTGGTTTTTTCAGGAGTCCACTTTACCTATAAAGGAATCACCCCTCGTAACATTATGGCTATGCGTAGGAGTTAGAGATTATCAGTTATATTTTAAAACCCTGGCTGCGTGCAAGAGTTAGACAATATTAGTTATATTTTAATGACATTCAGCTCGCGCTGAAAGGCGGAAATGGGTGCGCGCTTCGTGTTATTTACGTTCTAACATAAGCTGATTTGTAATCAGTTATTAACAAAAATTAAACTCAGAAACACTAATATATATATTCAGCTAACAAATATTTCTTAGCGGCGTCTCCTCTTAAAACACTGTAAGCGCGCACACAAGAACACTCCACCCACGTCAAGAGAACACCCCACCCACTTCAAGGCGGCTCTGCGGCCAATGCGTAATGAGCGGGGGTGGGCCAGACCAGGCTCTGGGCCAACCAGGGGCGGGCCGGGCCGCAGTGCGAAAACGGCTAAAGTGGGATGGATGCCATCTCTCTGCATCAGACCAGGTTTTCCCCAAAAAGCACTCCTGTTATCTATGTAGCACACATTGTTTTCAGGACACCAACTCGGTTGAGCTCTGTCACAGGTCCAGTATCTCTTGACCAGTATCTCTTGACTGCTGGAGATGGGCACCAGCTAACCGCAACCCTGAACAAGTGGGTAAAAAATGTCTTTATATGTGCATGCACTGAATCAGTTGCTTTAGGGGTTTTACAAAGTGAAAAACTTTCTGGAGAACCTGAATCTTGATCTTGATCAAGTTCAAGTTTTGAAGCATCAGAAACAAATTAAAACAGATGTTAATTACAGGTAGTCCCCGACTTACGAGCGCTCTTACTTACGAGGTCCCGGACTTACGAATATGCATCTCATTTAAAAAAAAAATTTTTTTTTAAATAAATGAATACATGTACAGTACAGTACTGTACAATCACCAAGCACTTAAGGGCGAGATACACTCGAGCGTCCTCACGATACGCCTATACGCAGCGTACGTACGCTGTGGCAAAAGCGTAGCCCCGCGTAGCCCCTCAGGGCAAGTACGCGCAAAAGTATTTTTTTACTACGCATACGCGATGCGCATACGCGATGCGCGGTGTCTGACCTAAACTTCCCCGGCGCCGGACTGTTTTGTATGTTACACAAATTAAATAAATTCCTCTTTTTTATCGCTGATCGGGCCTTTTCTTTTGTTTTTTTGCCTAAAGTCAAGTAACCGCTTCTTCCTCCGTTCACTCGATGAATGAAATGAATGAATTCAGGTCCTACCTGGGTGCGCAATGTTTTATATATTCCCTGGTGGGCTGTGTGCTGCAGGAAAAGCACTCCCTGTTATTATTTTTATTTCTGAGAGAACTTTTTATAACATATATAGTAGAAACACCGCATCAGAACACCGCAGCGGTCTTCAGCGAGCTGCTCATGATAGGTTTCACTTTGAGCTGACTGAAATCTGTCAATCATTTCAGTAGGCGTGTCAAAGTGACCAATCAGCGAGCTCAGTTGAGTCCCCTCCGTGCTCAGCTGCTCATATTACAACAAGGAGAACGCGAGCGTTTGAAAGCTGATAGTTTCTGAAAGTATAGAAGCGAAAACATACGCACAAAATATGCGCGCATACGCGCGTATACGGAGTCTGCTTCAGTGTATCTCGGCCTTTAGCCTATCCTAACACAGTTTTTAAAGATGAAGTAGTGAGTTGAGTTGTCTCCCTTTATGTGAATGGAGCCTGCTGGGGAGGAGGGAGACAATTCAACTGACTCCTTAACTGTGTTAGGATAGGCTAAGTGCTTGGTGACTGTACAGTACTGTACTGTACATTTATCTATTTATAAATAAATAAATAAAAATATAAACTGTACTGTACAGTATATTTTTAATAAATAGATAAATGTACAGTACTGTACAGTCACCAAGCACTTAGCCTATTCTAACACAGTTTTTAAAGATGAAGGAGTGAGTGGTATTGTCTCCCTCCTCCATGCAGGCTCCATTCCCATAATAATAATAATAATAATAATAATAATGAATTCAATTTATAACGCGCTTTTCATTAGTGAAAATCTCAAAGCGCTACACACATTGAATGCTACACACATTCATACACCGGTAGCGGCAGACTACCATGCAAGGTGCTTTCCAGTCCTACCGGGAGCAACTCGGGGTTAAGTGTCTTGCCCAAGGACACAACAACACATGGTGTGGGGAACCGGGATTCGAACCGCCAACCTTCCGATCGGGGGACGACTGCCATTACCACTACGCCACGGCCGCCCATAAAGGGAGCTAGCTCCTTTTATGTGAAAGGGAGACAATTAAACTCACTCCTTCATCTTTAAAAACTGTTAGGATAGGCTAAGTGCTTGGTGACTGTACAGTACTGTACATGTATTCATTTCTAAAAAAAATTTTTTTTGGAGGGTGATCCTACTTACGAATTTTTGACATACGAGCGCCCCCTAGGGACGGAACTCGCTCGTAAGTCGGGGACTACCTGTATTAATCTTTAGTTTTAATATTCAGAGTAAACTGGTGTAGAATCAATACTGCTCGTTGGCGTTTTGACAGACACATCAGGATCATTAAGAGCCGTTAGACCTTCATATAAATCATCTTCAAAGCTAAGACTTACATGGTACACTGCTCAACAGATCATATTTGCAAGGTTGGTGGGCCTGAGGTTCTGTCTCGTTTGGGATGATCCCCATGTTGCTGGCCTCCATTGATTCGGGCACCTGCTGAGCAGAGGCAGCTATGGAGTGCAGCGAGTTTAAGTCCTGGAATCTTTCAGAGAGTCCTACGGGTGGACCAAAAGTGCCCTGATCTACCATTTGACCTCGAGCGTGCAAGTCCGAGGTTATTGGGAGGCCAGGAGTCATTGGGAGGAGAGGCATCGGCATCGCATGTGGAGGTGCAAATGTTCCATTGGAGGATAGACTGAAGGGGTTGAAGGTTGATGGCTCACTGATCCGGAGGTCTGCTGGTACGTAAAATATCACCATTATCATCAGCAGTGTTACCATGGAAACATTAATCAATAGATTTCACTTACTGATAGTGAGGTCCATCAAATTGGGCATCTGTAAGAATTCACATTAGCTTAGTTAGTCAGGAGACAAAATATTACATTGTAGATTGTTTTTAACACATTTTCTTCCTCACCTCCTCATCATCATCCTCAGCCCCGTCTGAAAAAGAAATGAAACTTTGACATTTAATTGCACTAAAGGTCAGTGGTCAGAAAACTTGCATACAATGGTGGGCAAGGTTCTGCTAATTCACTAATAGTGGAACTAATTTTCCATTTAGTGGATCAGCATTTTTGCTAACTTTGAAAACCTTTATTCATTCATTCAACCTTTATTTAAACAGATAAGTCACATTGAGCCTCAATGTTTGTTTACCTCAATGTTTGTTTACATTTGAAAATCACATTAAGCATCTGTTTAAAACTTGCTTCTTCCATCTTCGAAACATCTCCATACTTCACCCATCCCTAACTTTTTCTGATGCTGAAAAACTCGTCCATGCCTTTGTCTCCTCCAGGCTCGACTACTGCAACTCCCTGTTTATTGGAATCCCTGGCAAAAACCTTCAGAAGCTTCAATATATTCAAAACAGTGCAGCAAGGATTTTATTGAGAGTTCGTAAATTTGAACATATTACGCCCATTCTCCATAACCTCCATTGGCTTCCTGTCACCTACAGAATTCAGTACAAAACTGCTCTCATTACACATCAATGCTTACACGGAACTTCACCAGATTATCTAAAGGACATTCTTGTTCCATATTCATCCACCCGGTCTCTGCGGTCACAGAACGGTAATCTCCTTCACATTCCGAGAACCAAATTAAGGACCATGGGAGACCGGGCTTTCAGTGTGGCTGCCCCCCGCCTATGGAACTCTCTTCCTGACTGCCTGAGAGCTCCACAGTCACTGGTTAACTTTAAGAGCGGGTTGAAGACCTTTCTTTTTAAGCGAGCCTACTCTGCCTCCTCATGATTCTATCTTTGATCTTAGTTGATACTGTTATTGGTTTTACTTGTTTTATCACTTGTTTTATTTGACCTTTAATTTTGTTGCACTTTGTAGCACTTTGAGATTTTCATTAATGAA
>JBBPBX010050218.1:0-12393 GCA_038048925.1 Garcialebias charrua | reverse complement strand
GTATACAGTATTTTCCGCTGTACATGTTGTTCCGCCCTATGAGTCGCATCAGTCCAAATATGTCTAATAAAGTGGAAAAATCCATAAATGTCACTTCGTCGTAAGTAAGTAAGTAAACTTTATTTATATAGCACCTTTCACAGATCACAAAGTGCCTTACAAAAAGAAATACACATGATAAAATCATACTAAAATATAGTCATATACGTCGCATCAATTATGTGTCACCGCTGACGCGTCACATTTGTTATGCATCACCCCTGACAACCTGGAAATGTGGGCCGAACCCAGAAATGTGAACCATTGTTGTGCCAAAAATCGACTGGCTGCCAATGGCGGTCGTGGGAGCGTGCACGGGGGGACTTTAACATGAATTTAACAAGATTAATACTTAAAAACAATAACAGTAGTCCCTTGCTACTTTGCTGCTCGTTAACCGCGGTTTTTTCAAAAGAAGATTGGATGACACACATTTGGCTGACTGATGGATGAGCTGCACGATCGGCATAAAATTCTTATCCATCCATCCATCCATTTTCTTCCGCTTATCCGGGGTCGGGTCGCGGGGGTAGCAGCCTAAGTAGGGAGGCCCAGACTTCCCTCTCCCCAGCCACTTGGAGCAGCTCCTCTGGGGGAATCCCAAGGCGTTCCCAGGCCAGCCGAGAAACATAGTCCCTCCAGCGTATCCTGGGTCTTCCTCTGGGTCTCCTCCCGGTGGGACATGCCCGGAACACCTCACCAGGGAGGCGTCCAGGAGGCATCCTAACCAGATGCCCGAGCCACCTCAACTGGCTCCTCTCGATGTGGAGAAGCAGCGGCTCTACTCCGAGTCCCTCCCGGATGACTGAGCTTCTCACCCTATCTCTAAGGGAGAGTCCAGCCACCCTGCGGAGAAAACTCATTTCAGCCGCTTGTATCCGAGATCTTGTTCTTTCGGTCATAACCCAAAGCTCATGACCATAGATGAGGGTGGGAACGTAGATCGATCGGTAAATTGAGAGCTTTGCCTTTTGACTCAGCTCTCTCTTCACCACGACAGACCGGTACAGCGCCCGCTTCACTGCGGACGCTGCACCTATCCGCCTATCGATCTCACGCTCCAGTTTTCCCTCATTCGTGAACAAGATCCCGAGATACTTAAACTCCTCCACTTGGGGCAGGACCTCCTCCCCGACCCGGAGAGGGCACGCTACCCTTTTCCGGCTCAAGACCATGGCCTCGGATTTGGAGGAACTGATCCTCATCCCGGCCGCATCGCATTCAGCTGCAAACCGCTCCAGTGAAAGCTGTAGATCACGAGCTGATGAAGCCAATAGGACCACATCATCTGCAAAAAACAGAGAAGCGATTCTAAGGCCACCAAAACGGATCCTCTCAACACCTTGGCTGCGCCTAGAAATTCTGTCCATAAAAGTTATAAACAGAATCGGTGACAAAGGGCAACCTTGGCGGAGTCCAACTCTCACCGGAAACGAGCCTGACTTACTGCCGGCAATGCGGACCAAGCTCTGACACCGGTCGTACAGGGACCTAACAGCCCATATCAATGGGCCTGGTACCCCATACTCCCGGAGTACCCCCCACAGAACCCCCCGAGGGACGCGGTCGAATGCCTTTTCCAAGTCTACAAAGCACATGTAAACTGGTTGGGCAAACTCCCACGCACCCTCCAGGACCCTGTTGAGGGTGTAGAGCTGGTCTAGTGTTCCACGACCAGGACGAAAACCACACTGCTCCTCCTGAATCCGAGGTTCGACTATCCGACGGACCCTCCTCTCCAGAACCCCTGAATAGACCTTACCAGGGAGGCTTAAGAGTGTGATCCCTCTATAGTTGGAACACACCCTACGGTCCCCCTTTTTGAATAGGGGAACCACCACCCCAGTCTGCCAATCCAAGGGAACTGCCCCCGATGTCCACGCGATATTGCAGAGTCGCGTAAGCCAACACAACCCCACAACATCCAGAGCCCTAAGGAACTCAGGACGAATCTCATCCACCCCCGGAGCCTTGCCACCGCGGAGCTTTTTAACCACCTCGGCGACCTCCGCACCAGAGATTGGAGAGCCCGATCCAAAGTCCCCAGGCTCCGCTTCCTCAGTGGAAGACGTGCCAGTAGGATTGAGGAGGTCTTCGAAGTATTCCGCCCACCGACTCACAACATCCCGAGTTGAGGTCAACAGCACGCCATCCCCACCATAAATGGTGTTGGTCGCGTACCGCTTTCCCCCCCTGAGACGCCGGATGGTGGACCAGAATCGCCTCGAAGCCGTACGGAAGTCATTCTCCATGGCCTCTCCGAACTCCTCCCACGCCCGAGTTTTTGCCTCAGCAACCACCCGAGCCGCATGCCGCTTGGACTGCCGGTACCTATCTGCTGCTTCCGGGGTCCCACAGGCCAAAAAGGCCCAATAGGACTCCTTCTTCAGCTTGACAGCATCCCTCACCGCCGGTGTCCACCACCGGGTTCGAGGGTTGCCACCACGACAGGCACCAACAACCTTGCGGCCACAACTCCGATAAGCTGCCTCGACAATAGAGGCGCGAAACATGGCCCACTCGGGCTCAATGTCCCCCGCCTCCCTCGGAACGTGTTCAAAGCTCTCCCGGAGGTGGGAGTTAAAGCTCCGTCTTACGGGAGACTCTGCCAGACGTTCCCAGCAGACCCTCACAATACGTTTGGGTCTGCCAGGTCTGACCGGCATCCTCCCCCACCATCGGAGCCAACTCACCACCAGGTAGTGGTCAGTTGACAGCTCCGCCCCTCTCTTCACCCGAGTGTCCAGGACATGCGGCCGCAGATCAGATGAGACGACAACAAAGTCGATCATTGAACTACGACCTAGGGTGTCCTGGTGCCAAGAGCACATATGGACACCCTTATGCCTGAACATGGTGTTTGTTATGGACAATCCATGACGAGCACAGAAGTCCAACAACAGAACACCACTCGGGTTCAGATCAGGGGGGCCGTTCCTCCCAACCACACCCCTCCAGGTCTCACTGTCATTGCCCACGTGAGCGTTGAAGTCCCCCAGCAGAACAAGGGAGTCCCCAGGAGGCGCACCCTCCAATACCCCCTCCAAGGACTCCAAAAAGGGTGGGTAATCTGCGCTGCCGTTCGGCGCATAGGCACAAACAACAGTCAGAGCCCGTCCCCCCACACGTAGGCGAAGGGAGGCTACCCTCTCGTTCACCGGGGTGAACCCCAACGTACAGGCACCGAGATGGGGGGCAACAAGTATGCCCACTCCTGCTCGGCGCCTCTCACCAGGGGCAACTCCAGAGTGGAAGAGTGTCCAACCCCTCTCAAGGAAACTGGTTCCAGAGCCAGAGCCATGCGTTGAGGTGAGTCCGACTATTTCTAGCCGGAACCTCTCAACCTCACACACTAGCTCAGGCTCCTTCCCCACCAGAGAGGTGACATTCCATGTCCCAATGGCCAGCTTCTGTAGCCGAGGATCAGACCGCCAGGGTCCCCGCCCTCGGCCACCACCCATTCCACAATGCACCCGACCCCTTTGGCCCCTCCCACAGGTGGTGAGCCTATGGGAAGGGGGACCCACGTCTCCTCTTCGGGCTGTGCCCGGCCGAGCTCCATGGGTGAAAGCCCGGCCACCAGGCGCTCGCCAACGTGCCCCTCCTCCGGGCCTGGCTCCAGAGTGGGGCCCCGGTGACCCGCGTCCGGGCGAGGGAACATTGTTTCCATTTATATTACTCATCATAAGGGGTCTTGTTTAAAATAAATTATTTTAAAATATTTAGCACCTGCTATAGTATATTTGTGAAGTCCAGAACAGCAGAAAAGCTTCCTAAGCAGCTTTGTGCAACCCTTTCTCCTGCAGGATAAACTTCCTGCTGCAGTTAAACAGCTGATCAGCTGTTACAGTACGCATGCAGAGTAAAGAAGTGGTGTGGCCAAGAGCGCTTGCAAGTGGCAAAGAGCAGAGGCAAAAGGGAGATGAAATCATGACATTCTGTGCTCTTGTAGAGCATTTTGAGTTTAGAAACATTGTTTAGAATATTGCAAGAAAAAGACAAAAATTGGTTTATAAATATGGGAAAAAAATCAATTAAATACATCACTTCGGCCTATAAGTCGCAGAGCATGCAAATTACGGTATGCAAAGAAACGCGACTTATAGGGCAAAAAATATGGCACTTTTAGCACCCACAACCTGGGTGCTCGTGGCTCCCAGCACCCCTATGGAATTAAATATGTGTCGCTAGGATTTGAATTAAAAATGACACTGACATTTTAATGTTGTGTGTGTGTGTGTGTATTTAATTTTTCAGCATTAAAATATATTCAGATGTACATTATTAACCTAAAAAAATTGTCAATGTTTGAAATTTCATTTATTTTCACTTCAAGCTAAAAAAATTCACACAATTATTTCAAAGTGATCACATTTTCAATAGTTGTTTTTCAGTTTAATTTTTCAATGTTAAAAATTTGGAACATAAAAAAATTAAACCTTTCAAAATTCTAATGCAAAGTCTCCTGAGATTCGACTGACTCAATTTCACTGTCTGAAATTCAGTGTCTAAAAAGTCAGTGTAAAAGGGCAGGGTTACTTCAGGTCAGTGGTTCCCAACCTAGGGGGGCCGACCCCCACGGGGGAGGGGGGGGGGGCACCAGAGAGCACAGGGGGGTTGCATAATTTGTCTGCTCAGAGGTTAGAGGTTGTAAAAATATCCATTTGTCCATGTAACAACTTTAGAAAATATGCTTTTGTTTTTAATTATCAAAAAAGGCGTTCAATACAGAACAACTGGACTTTATTTGTAACAAACAAGACGTTTCACTTCTCATCCGAGAAGCTTTATCAATTGGGTTTGCAGACAGTCAAGGGAAGCAGTTATAACAGGACAAGCCATTGACACGCACCAACATATTTAAATTGGAAACTAACACCCCCCACATACTTGGGATAACACGTACCTGTGACCCATTCAAAGTTCAGAGTGTGAAAACAGAGCTTACAGAACACACACACACATCCTACTGTATGTGAAATGACAAGTCACACTTCACCCATTGATAGCAGGGACCTGTCAAAGTCTTTGTTGTTCTAATTCACATTTCCAATGTTCTAATTCACATTTCACAATTCTGTTTTTAATTATGCTTGAAGTGTCACGAAATCCTGATCAACACTAAAGAACCCTCATTTTGGTTAAGTTTAAAAAAATTTCTTTAACTACTGTATTATGTTAAAAACAAAAATCTGTACTGTCACTTTAAGGACGTTTGTACTGCTCTTAGCTTTCGCTGCCTGAGTGATAAGAGTGAGGACATTTTTGTTGCTCTTGGTTAAGCTCATGTTTGATTAAATATACAACATAAATGTAATCACATAGAGCTTTCATTTATAACCCGAACCCAGAGTCCGACCCGAATCCGAGCTGGGCCATGTGCTTAGTGTTGTCCTGGCCGGTCACGGGCTTTGATGTGGTTTTACGAATCATAGCTCAAAGAAAACTAAATTAAAATGCACAATATAAAATTGTGTTAATCTACTTTTTGAGGAGGAGGCAGGTCCGACCAGACGGTTATTAAAAGAAGTCGCGTTAAGCTCAGACGGACAACCTGTCACCGGCTGCGTACGTCCGCTGAACCACCTGTTGGAAACAGACTTGCGACCTGTCCAAGATGCCCCCGCCTCTCGCACAGTGACTGCTGGACATGGACACCAGCGACCCCCGACCCGAAAAGGAAGAAGCGGGAGAGGACGGATGGATGGGCGGGCGGATTTATTTATTTATTTGCTAATCACCAGCCGTGCGCCTCCTTGGCTGTGAAGATGAACTTTGTGACCACGAAGTTGATTCTGTATCCAAAAATTATTTCCAAGAAAAGGGATACAAAAAGTTTTGCACTGCCAAAGGACAAGTCCTTGCACCCAGACTGTCCAAACACACTGATGAGGGTTATTCTTCCATTCAGCACTACTTCCTGTCTGAGGCAGCCTTCAGCCTCTTGTGTCTGTAAAAACAAAAGCTGCAACAGACTTGATGTCTACCAAGACTTCAGGTTTTCTGTGACAAATACCTGACATCAAACCCTGGTCAGAAACATCAAACCCTGTTCAGAAACATCAAACCCTGGTCAGAAACATCAAACCCTGGTAAATGGAGCTTATTTATATAGCGCTTTCCAGCCCCCTGTGAGGAGCCCCAAAGCGCTTTACAATACCACCCATTCATTCAGACATTCATACACCGGTAGTGGTAGCCTGCCTTGCATGGCGCCATCCAGACCTACCGGGAGCAACTCGGGGTTAAGTGTCTTGCCCAGGGACACAACGACACATGTAGGGCGGATGCGGGATTCGAACCTCCAACCTTCCGATCAGGGGTCGACTGCCATTACCACTACACCACGGTCACAAACATCAAACCCTGGTCACAAACATCAAACCCTGGTCACAAACATCAAACCCTGGTCACAAACATCAAACCCTGGTCACAAACATCAAACCCTGGTCACAAACATCAAACCCTGGTCACAAACATCAAACCCTGGTCACAAACATCAAACCCTGGTCACAAACATCAAACCCTGGTCACAAACATCAAACCCTGGTCACAAACATCAAACCCTGGTCACAAACATCAAACCCTGGTCACAAACATCAAACCCTGGTCACAAACATCAAACCCTGGTCACAAACATCAAACCCTGGTCACAAACATCAAACCCTGGTCACAAACATCAAACCCTGGTCACAAACATCAAACCCTGGTCACAAACATCAAACCCTGGTCACAAACATCAAACCCTGGTCACAAACATCAAACCCTGGTCACAAACATCAAACCCTGGTCACAAACATCAAACCCTGGTCACAAACATCAAACCCTGGTCACAAACATCAAACCCTGGTCACAAACATCAAACCCTGGTCACAAACATCAAACCCTGGTCACAAACATCAAACCCTGGTCACAAACATCAAACCCTGGTCACAAACATCAAACCCTGGTCACAAACATCAAACCCTGGTCACAAACATCAAACCCTGGTCACAAACATCAAACCCTGGTCACAAACATCAAACCCTGGTCACAAACATCAAACCCTGGTCACAAACATCAAACCCTGGTCACAAACATCAAACCCTGGTCACAAACATCAAACCCTGGTCACAAACATCAAACCCTGGTCACAAACATCAAACCCTGGTCACAAACATCAAACCCTGGTCACAAACATCAAACCCTGGTCACAAACATCAAACCCTGGTCACAAACATCAAACCCTGGTCACAAACATCAAACCCTGGTCACAAACATCAAACCCTGGTCACAAACATCAAACCCTGGTCACAAACATCAAACCCTGGTCACAAACATCAAACCCTGGTCAGAAACATCAAACCCTGGTCAGAAACATCAAACCCTGGTCAGAAACATCAAACCCTGGTCAGAAACATCAAACCCTGGTCACAAACATCAAACCCTGGTCAGAAACATCAAACCCTGGTCAGAAACATCAAACCCTGGTCAGAAACATCAAACCCTGGTCACAAACATCAAACCCTGGTCAGAAACATCAAACCCTGGTCAGAAACATCAAACCCTGGTCAGAAACATCAAACCCTGGTCAGAAACATCAAACCCTGGTCACAAACATCAAACCCTGGTCACAAACATCAAACCCTGGTCACAAACATCAAACCCTGGTCACAAACATCAAACCCTGGTCACAAACATCAAACCCTGGTCACAAACATCAAACCCTGGTCACAAACATCAAACCCTGGTCACAAACATCAAACCCTGGTCACAAACATCAAACCCTGGTCACAAACATCAAACCCTGGTCACAAACATCAAACCCTGGTCACAAACATCAAACCCTGGTCACAAACATCAAACCCTGGTCACAAACATCAAACCCTGGTCACAAACATCAAACCCTGGTCACAAACATCAAACCCTGGTCACAAACATCAAACCCTGGTCACAAACATCAAACCCTGGTCACAAACATCAAACCCTGGTCACAAACATCAAACCCTGGTCACAAACATCAAACCCTGGTCACAAACATCAAACCCTGGTCACAAACATCAAACCCTGGTCACAAACATCAAACCCTGGTCACAAACATCAAACCCTGGTCACAAACATCAAACCCTGGTCACAAACATCAAACCCTGGTCACAAACATCAAACCCTGGTCACAAACATCAAACCCTGGTCACAAACATCAAACCCTGGTCACAAACATCAAACCCTGGTCACAAACATCAAACCCTGGTCACAAACATCAAACCCTGGTCACAAACATCAAACCCTGGTCACAAACATCAAACCCTGGTCACAAACATCAAACCCTGGTCACAAACATCAAACCCTGGTCACAAACATCAAACCCTGGTCACAAACATCAAACCCTGGTCACAAACATCAAACCCTGGTCACAAACATCAAACCCTGGTCACAAACATCAAACCCTGGTCACAAACATCAAACCCTGGTCACAAACATCAAACCCTGGTCACAAACATCAAACCCTGGTCACAAACATCAAACCCTGGTCACAAACATCAAACCCTGGTCACAAACATCAAACCCTGGTCACAAACATCAAACCCTGGTCACAAACATCAAACCCTGGTCACAAACATCAAACCCTGGTCACAAACATCAAACCCTGGTCACAAACATCAAACCCTGGTCACAAACATCAAACCCTGGTCACAAACATCAAACCCTGGTCACAAACATCAAACCCTGGTCACAAACATCAAACCCTGGTCACAAACATCAAACCCTGGTCACAAACATCAAACCCTGGTCACAAACATCAAACCCTGGTCACAAACATCAAACCCTGGTCACAAACATCAAACCCTGGTCACAAACATCAAACCCTGGTCACAAACATCAAACCCTGGTCACAAACATCAAACCCTGGTCACAAACATCAAACCCTGGTCACAAACATCAAACCCTGGTCACAAACATCAAACCCTGGTCACAAACATCAAACCCTGGTCACAAACATCAAACCCTGGTCACAAACATCAAACCCTGGTCACAAACATCAAACCCTGGTCACAAACATCAAACCCTGGTCACAAACATCAAACCCTGGTCACAAACATCAAACCCTGGTCACAAACATCAAACCCTGGTCACAAACATCAAACCCTGGTCACAAACATCAAACCCTGGTCACAAACATCAAACCCTGGTCACAAACATCAAACCCTGGTCACAAACATCAAACCCTGGTCACAAACATCAAACCCTGGTCACAAACATCAAACCCTGGTCACAAACATCAAACCCTGGTCACAAACATCAAACCCTGGTCACAAACATCAAACCCTGGTCACAAACATCAAACCCTGGTCACAAACATCAAACCCTGGTCACAAACATCAAACCCTGGTCACAAACATCAAACCCTGGTCACAAACATCAAACCCTGGTCACAAACATCAAACCCTGGTCACAAACATCAAACCCTGGTCACAAACATCAAACCCTGGTCACAAACATCAAACCCTGGTCACAAACATCAAACCCTGGTCACAAACATCAAACCCTGGTCACAAACATCAAACCCTGGTCACAAACATCAAACCCTGGTCACAAACATCAAACCCTGGTCAGAAACATCAAACCCTGGTCACAAACATCAAACCCTGGTCACAAACATCAAACCCTGGTCACAAACATCAAACCCTGGTCACAAACATCAAACCCTGGTCAGAAACATCAAACCCTGGTCAGAAACATCAAACCCTGGTCAGAAACATCAAACCCTGGTCAGAAACATCAAACCCTGGTCAGAAACATCAAACCCTGGTCAGAAACATCAAACCCTGGTCAGAAACATCAAACCCTGGTCAGAAACATCAAACCCTGGTCAGAAACATCAAACCCTGGTCACAAACATCAAACCCTGGTCACAAACATCAAACCCTGGTCAGAAACATCAAACCCTGGTCAGAAACATCAAACCCTGGTCAGAAACATCAAACCCTGGTCACAAACATCAAACCCTGGTCACAAACATCAAACCCTGGTCACAAACATCAAACCCTGGTCACAAACATCAAACCCTGGTCACAAACATCAAACCCTGGTCACAAACATCAAACCCTGGTCACAAACATCAAACCCTGGTCACAAACATCAAACCCTGGTCACAAACATCAAACCCTGGTCACAAACATCAAACCCTGGTCACAAACATCAAACCCTGGTCACAAACATCAAACCCTGGTCACAAACATCAAACCCTGGTCACAAACATCAAACCCTGGTCACAAACATCAAACCCTGGTCACAAACATCAAACCCTGGTCACAAACATCAAACCCTGGTCACAAACATCAAACCCTGGTCACAAACATCAAACCCTGGTCACAAACATCAAACCCTGGTCACAAACATCAAACCCTGGTCACAAACATCAAACCCTGGTCACAAACATCAAACCCTGGTCACAAACATCAAACCCTGGTCACAAACATCAAACCCTGGTCACAAACATCAAACCCTGGTCACAAACATCAAACCCTGGTCACAAACATCAAACCCTGGTCACAAACATCAAACCCTGGTCACAAACATCAAACCCTGGTCACAAACATCAAACCCTGGTCACAAACATCAAACCCTGGTCACAAACATCAAACCCTGGTCACAAACATCAAACCCTGGTCACAAACATCAAACCCTGGTCACAAACATCAAACCCTGGTCACAAACATCAAACCCTGGTCACAAACATCAAACCCTGGTCACAAACATCAAACCCTGGTCACAAACATCAAACCCTGGTCACAAACATCAAACCCTGGTCACAAACATCAAACCCTGGTCACAAACATCAAACCCTGGTCACAAACATCAAACCCTGGTCACAAACATCAAACCCTGGTCACAAACATCAAACCCTGGTCACAAACATCAAACCCTGGTCACAAACATCAAACCCTGGTCACAAACATCAAACCCTGGTCACAAACATCAAACCCTGGTCACAAACATCAAACCCTGGTCACAAACATCAAACCCTGGTCACAAACATCAAACCCTGGTCACAAACATCAAACCCTGGTCACAAACATCAAACACTGGTCACAAACATCAAACACTGGTCACAAACATCAAACCCTGGTCACAAACATCAAGCCCAGGGTGACCAACAGACTGACAGAGACACAATGTACTGGTCATTTGAAATTATTGATGGGTTTCTGTTTTAATAATACAGGAAACCCTCGAGGTACGACACCTGCGACCTACGGCAACGCAGACTTACGACAGGCCTCTTTGAAAGAATGCCGTCGACATACGACCGAAAAAACGGACTTACGACAGAAATACATTAGAAGTATGTAATCGAGATACGGCAAAAAAAGTGCGACACTACGGCAAGCGGCAAGGTGGGGGAGGGGTACACACCTTGGGTGTTCGCGCATGACAGTGGGCGTGACCATGTGGTAGGGGTTGGGCGACACTGCCGTACTATTTAAAGGGACGCCATCTTCACCACGTTGTTGAGTTTCGGCGAGAGAGAGAAAAGCAAACGTACGTACACTTTATCGATCATTAGCATTGCATTCAGTTAGCATTAGGTTTAGCGAGAGGTATTTTATTAGCCACAGGTAGCATAGGTTTAGCGAGCGGTATTTTATTAGCCACAGGTAGCATAGGTTTAGCGAGCGGTATTTTATTAGCCACAGGTAGCATAGGTTTAGCGAGCGGTATTTTATTAGCCACAGGTAGCATAGGTTTAGCGAGCGGTATTTTATTAGCCACAGGTAGCATAGGTTTAGCGAGCGGTATTTTATTAGCCACAGGTTAGGTAGCATAGGTTTAGCGAGTTTTTTTTTTTTGACATTTTTTTTCGTGAGAGAGAAATAAAATGGGACCCAAGAGGCCTTCGAAGTCCGCTGATAAGGGTGCGGGTAAGAAACCCAGGCAGACCATAACCCTTGAGACGAAGCTAAAAATTGTTAAAATGTGTGATGGGGGCATGTCAGCGACCGAGGTAGCAGCGAAGCTAGGCTTTCCGCGTTCGACGGTGGGCACGATCAAGGCAGACAGAGAGAGAATTCTGGACCAAGTGCGTCGTTCCGCACCCATGAAGTCCACAATTATCACGAAGCAGAGAACGGGTGTTTTGGTGGAGATGGAGAGGTTGCTCTTGGTTTGGATCGAGGACAATGCTCAAAGGCGCGTGCCCGTGTGCATGGCCGTGATCAGGGAGAAGGCCCGCATGATTTACAGCACGCTGAAAGCTAGGAGTCAGGGAGGTGCGGGGGAGGAGGGAGGTGCGGGGGAGGAGGGGGCAGGACAGAGCGAGCAAGGCGAAGGCACGTCACAACAGAGCGACTCAGGCGAAGCGACGTCACAGCA
>JBBPBX010050217.1:6983-25069 GCA_038048925.1 Garcialebias charrua | reverse complement strand
GTCCTCACTGATGGAACACTGCAGGTAATCATGTCCTGAGAGCGCACGCTGTAGCTGCACTCACGCAAAGACATGTAGGAGGAGATGTATGAGGGCAGCAGACCAAGAAGTGATTTAAAGATGAAAATGTACCAGTGGAAGAGTCTGCGTGAGGTTAATGATGTCCAGTTAACCAGTGAATACAGGGTGCAGTGGTGGGTACGATAATCACAGCCAGTTATGAATCTTAGTGCACCATGATAGACAACATCCAACATCTGCAGGGTGCTTGTAGGAGCATTCATGTAGATAATGTCACCGTAATCAATGGAGGGAAGGAAAGTCACAGTTACAAGGTGTTTCCTAGCATTCAGTGTTAGACGTATGCTGGTGAAGATTCTCAGTCGTCCAGGACATGATAAATCAAAAAGGCGTTCAATACAAGATCAACTGGACTTTATTTGTAACAGAAGACGTTTCGCTTCTCATCCGAGGAGCTTTATCAATTCAATTCAGTGTTAGACATGATCTGTTTCTGAAAAAGAAACCCAGTTTAACTTTCAGTTTCTTTACTAGTTTCTTTACTCTTGTAAGATATATGAGTCAGTATTAAACTGACACACTTTACCTTAATTAATTACTTATTCAGATTGAATAGTAATTCACGGGTTCTTTTCTTTTTCAGGTTTACCAAATATTTCTGTGATCATTTATGATGGATGGTGAAACATGAACCCATAAAGTGACAATAAAAACGTTGATTTAGTCGGTATGCCAAAGACACTACCTTTTATTTAAATCAACTAAAATTAACACCATTATACACTTGATTGATTGATCTCAATTTCTTACAAATTAAACGCATCAGCACATTTAATTGTAACAACAGACATAAGTAATGATGACAATAATACTTTTTATCTGTAGGTTTTTTAGCTTAAAATGTAGTTCCCTAGCCTGGCCCTCACCTTCCTACACAGCTCCGCTCAATTCTCATTTCCCTTCACTGCTCCGTCTGGGACTTCTCCCATAGACAAGGATTTCGCCGGTAGATTTTTGACCGGACCAATCAGAGAACAGAAGGCGGAGTTTCCGGACCAATCAGAGAACAGAAGGCGGAGTTTTGAACGACGTCGATTTCATGCGCAGTTTGCCCTGCTCAAAATGGCTGCCTGCACGAAGGAATTTACAAGAAAACACGGTAAAAAACTATTATTTCTTTGCTGAGAAAAAATATATTTCTTAGCTGACGTTATAGCAGAAGGGTTCCTGAGCTTAACAGTTCCTAAATCAATTCACGAAATGGTCAAATCTGCTAGATTTAAATTGTTTCGGTTTGACTTTTTCCAGACAGCCTCGGGGGCGCTACGAAAATAAATTATAAAAAATCGAATTTTATCTCAAATGTTTCATCCAGGCCAACAGTCAGTAAATTAAAGACATATAATTACACACTGGTAGCAGAAAAAATATCCACCGAGTGGTTTCTGAGCTATTTAGCTGAACAGCCCTCGCCAGGCTAACTGTACTGAACAGGCTAACGTCACAAATGTTGCAACATACGTCACAGCCAAACGTTAACGATTGAGTAACCTCAGCAGAGGCCACTCCTCCAGCAAGAATCGGTTCTCTATAGAGAAAGTCCAGACCATAGTACGAAGCAAAGTGAAGGACAAGGGTCTGGTTTTAACCAGGCTAGTAGTTCCCAGATTAGAATGAGATAAAATAAGGTTTAAGAGTAGGCATGTAACGAGATCTCGTTGTACGAGATCTCGCGATATTAAACTCCCGCGATATCTCTCGTTGAGAGGTAACGTTGTCTCGCGAGATGCTAATGCTAGCGCTAGCAGAGCCCCTAGCAAGTCAGCGTCACGGACAGCATGGCTTCGCCGGATGAAGTTGCTATAGAAGACGCCCCAACTACTGATGGAGGGTCCCGGTGCCGCAGACGCCTCTACATTGATGGAGGGTCCCGGCGCTGCCGACGCTGCCCCGAATGTAAAGACACGCGTGTAAACACCGGTGTGACCGGTGTTGCCAGATAGAGTCCCACCCACCCAAAGCACTCTTTACCCGCAAAAGTCAGAAGGAAAATCGCGGTGAACCGCCCAATCTGGCAACACTGGTGAGTGACGGCTGCAGATTCAGCGCTGATGCGGATATTTATGTTCAATTTTTGGAAAGTCCTGCGTGAATATCTATTTTTTTTAACAAAGTTGAACGTTCTAAGGTCTAAGGAGATTCAATCAGTAAAATGAAGACATCAGTTGGGTTTGTAATACATGTTAAAACAGAATAAAAGCCTTTTTGCGGCATAAAACCGATCTTTGAAGTTTTCTTGAACTAATGTTAAAATCTCGTCTCGTTCTCGCGAGATCTGTGATTTGTCTCATCTCGTCTCGTCTCGTGAGTTTTGTGTATCGTTACACCCCTATTTAAGAGGAATATATCAAGGATGGAGAGATGGAAGTTTAAAGGACAACACCCACCGTGACAGTAACAATTCACCATATTGGACAATTACTGTAGTAGAATATGATGTCTATTTTCATTTTTGCATTTGGGCCAGGCGAGTATAAATTAACCAAAAAAAAAAACGGATTCCCGGAAACCTCCGGAAACTCTGCCGAAGATTGCCGAAGTCTGGAGTGACCTCAATACAGGCTCCTCTCAGAAGGCAGGAGTGAGTTCGCGATGGAGGCTTATGAGAGTGAGAGCCTCGGATCCGCGCTCAGAATATGATAGACATCAGTGTGCGACCACAGGATTAATCAACACGCAGATTTATTAACAAGGGAATATTAAAAATGTTTCGTTTTTTTTCCCTCTCTCTCTCTGAGCATTGGAGGTGTTGGTGCTGTTGTCTGCGCGCGCTGATCACTGCAGCCAGCTGTATTTATTACTGAGGAAATATTAAAAATGACACGACCGGACTACTTGTAAAAGTTACTTTCGCTTTTTTTTCTTCCTCTCTCTGAGCATTGGTGTTTCTGCGCGCGCTGATCACTGTAGCCAGCTGTTCAATTATTACTGAGGAAATATTAAAAATGACACGACAACTTGTACAGCTCAGCTCCACGCCACATTTGGAGCAGCACTCCGGCTTCATTTCTGAACAAGTTTATTTGAGCGGGACCTACCTGCATTCAACTGTGGTCTTATGAATGACCCGAGGAGGATTAAATGGCAGGACCAGTAGCACTGGTTTCTGTGCGGGAATAGCGCGACTTTGACTTATGAAAGGGGTAAAGAGACGACTTCATGAGGAAATTAATGAGTTTGTCGCGAGCGAGCGAATTAAATAGTGTCCTACGTGGATGCGCGACCTCTAAATATTTCCTGGTGCAGTTGTGGGTACAGCTGGACCAGCGCTCAGTTTTTATTTATTTTTTAGAACTTTTTAACACAGCTGCAATAATGAAGCTACGTTGATGCATGCTTGTTATAACTCCGCATGTATTCAAGGTGGAAACTTCAGTGACGTAAATGCCCATATATGGAGAGGGGCAGATCTTCCCGGAGCTGCTGCTAAAAACTGCTAAAAAACATGAAATAACACATTTAGCGTTATTTCTCTACAATATAAATAAACGCTCCTGTTTCATTATTTAATTAACTACTAAATATTAATGGCGATGCAATTTGAAAACATGGTGGGTCATGTCCTTTAAAGGAAGTTTTCTATTTTGAGTTTAAACCAGAAACTGACACTTCTCCATACAAAAACCAGCTTGACTCCATCGCACGTTCCAGTAAACATCAGCAACTCTGCACTGTACCTGTTAGACGTTCGTCTCAGTTGTTAGAGTTGAGAAGCAGTCTGTACTTCACAGGTTGTAGGCCCGTGAAGTCCGGTTGTACATCGGCGTGTTTATGGATTCAACATGTTGTGACGCCTGCTTTCTCCATCAAAGACAGTGACACGTCCTGATTAGTTTCAAAATAAAGCGTTCCTCAAGGAAGTTCATTAAGAACTAGGGAGCTTTTGCTCTGTGAACTTATGGAGGCATCCATAAGTCCCAGCTGATAAGCCAGTCTTTGACTCGTGACTGAACCTAATCAGCTATAAAGACAGAGAGCTGTCAGGCCTCGCTGTCATTCCAACTCTGAAGCGTTCACGGAAGCAAACGCTTTTTCTAAAGTGTTGAGATCAGGAAACCAGTTTTCTGATTGGTCGTGGACCAGGAGAAGAATGTTAGAACGTGAAGCTTAAAGGGTGAAATATACCTGAGCGTTCTATCTATACGCCTATACGCCACGTACGTACGTCAAGGCAAAAGCGTAGCCCCGCGTAGCCCCTCAGGGCATGTACGCGCAAAGCTTTTTTTTTACGACCGCGGACGCTTGCGCGGTGTCTGACCATAAACTTCCCCGGCGCCGGACTGTTTTGTATGTTACACAAATGAAATAAATTCCCCTTCTTTATCGCTGATCGGGCCTTTTCTTTTGTTTTTTTGCCTAAAGTCAAGTAACCGCTTCTTCCTCCGTTCACTCGATGACTGAAATGAATGAATTCAGGTCCTACCTGGGTGCGCAATGTTTTAAATATTCCCTGGTGGACTGTGTGCTGCAGGAAAAGCGCTCCCTGTTATTATTTTTATTTCTGAGAGAACTTTTTATAACATATATAGTAGAAACACCGCATCAGAACACCGCAGCGGTCTTCAGCGAGCTGCTCATGAGCTGACTGAAAGCTGTCAATCATTTCAGTAGGCGTGTCAGCAAGTGACCAATCAGCGAGCTCAGTTGAGTCCCCTCCGCGCGCAGCTGCTCATATTACAACAAGGATCTGGAGCGAGAACGCGAGCGTTTGAAAGCTGATAAAAGCCGAGCTATAGCAGCGAAAGCATGCGCACAAAATGCGCGCGTACAGTGGCGTACTTCATGTACGCTCAGATGTATTCCAGGCGTAAGGGTCCAATAGACCTGAGCGTCCTACCTGGACGCCACTCTACGCGCGCATTCTGTGCGCACCCGTTCGCTGTTATAGCTCTTTTTTTTTTTTTTTAAATGCTCGCGTTTTCGCTCCAAATCCTTGTTGTCATGTGAGCAGAGCTGCAGCTGTCCCCTCTGCAGCTGCGCGCAGAGGAGACAAACTGAGGTCGCTGATTGGTCACTTGCTGACACGCCTACTGAAATGATTGACAGCTCGTCAGCTCAACTCTAGAACATGAGCAGCCCGCTGCCGTGTTCTGTTGCGGTGTTCTGCTGCGGTGTTTCTACTTTATATGTTATAAAAAGTTCTCTCAGAAATAAAAATAATAACAGGGAGCGCTTTTCCTGCAGCCCACAGTCCACCAGGGAATATTTAAAGCCTCGCGCACCCAGGTAGGACCTGAATTCATTCATTTCAGTCATCGAGTGAACGGAGGAAGAAGCGATTACTTGACTTTTGGCAAAAAAACAAAAGAAAAGGCCCGATCAGCGATAAAGAAGGGGAATTTAATTAATTTGTGTAACATACAAAACAGTCCGGCGCCGGGGAAGTTTATGGTCAGACACCGCTCAAGCATACGCGGTCGTAAGAAAAGAGCTTTGCGCATTTGTGCCCGAGGGGCTACGCGGGGGCTACGCTTTTGCCACAGCGTACGTACGTCGTACAGAGGCGTATAGGGAGTACGCGCAAGTATACTGGGGGCTTTAGACTTTGAGGTCAACAGAGAGTTTGTTTAGAAAACAATGTGGATTGTTTAGGGAAAATGTCTAGAAATGAGAAGAATCGAGGAGCCATTTATAAGATTACTGTCTGTCCATTTCTACACAAACTTCCAGGCCACTCTGACACAGGCCTTCACCTTTCACACAGTTCTTTAGCACCAATTGTTGATGCAGAATAAACCAGCATATTAATGATCATTCCCATATTAAGAATATACTGCTCATATGAAATGAACACAGTTGATACTTCCGATTACATTTGTATTAGAACACAATTAAAAGAGTAGAAATAGTCTCTTTGTGAGTGAATCTGTCCTTTTATTCAAACTAAATGGAATAAATTGTGTTCAGAACAACTCAGTTGACCATTGGTAGGTCCACTATACTCTTCAGATCCTTCTGAGGGACTCCAAAGCATTCCTAGACCAGAGAGAATACATAATCCCTTTAACATAATAATGACCAGAGTAGATAAACTGACAACGAAAGGCCAACACACAATGGGTAAATAAGTGACTTAGCCTATTTGACAAGTGTGGTGATTCTTCTGAGTGTGTGGGAATAGATCTAAAGCTTTTCCATTAGTGACCGTACAGCACGGTTCGACTCGGCACGACTCCAAGGCTTTTCCACTTACGGTTTGTAGAACCGGCCACCTTTTTCAGTACCATTTTCTCTGGGGTTCCAACCAGCCCGAGCTGGCACCAAAACATGACGTCAGAACACTGTTGGTCAATGATTGGTTAGGGGGGCGGAGTCACTGGCTGTTCGACAAACTTTCACAACAACTCGATCAGCCCTTTGCAATAACTCGAACTCGAGGAGTGACTGGATCTATTCCTAACATTTTAGAAACAATAATGACAACATCGTGATCTAATGCTGAGGTACAGGCGTTTTTCGTGCTTGGTGGCCAATAATTCAGAGAGAGCTAGCTGGAGCTCCGCCGGTGCCCCCGATCCTCTCCTCGGAGCCCCCTCAGGCCGGGCAAGCATTGTTTCCCCAGCACCGAGCTTCACCAGTCACTGCGAAAGATCCTTCGTGCTGCCGACTGGCGGGAGTATGCGAGGCCGGGGCCCATCCGCCCCGGCCTCACATGCTCCTGCTCCGAGCTCTGTTGCTCATCGCGGAGGATCGCACAAGCTGCGGATCCGTTGAAGCACCTGAGCCCCGGCCTCGCGTGCTCCAGCAAACGGGCGGACCTGGACAGGTCTAGAACAGAGGGTGGAAACGATTTAAAAAAAAAATTATGTATTAAAAAAAACTGGTGCCGGCATGATCAGAAAATTCAAAATAAATTCTCACCCTGTAGTGAAACTTGTTTCAGGGTCTTACCACTAGCATTACCGCCACCAGCTGGTAAGGCGCGTGATGTCAATTTTTGAACTCTGAACATCACCCACTAGAACCGTTACTGGAAGTATAATGGTAACACAACTCATACTGTGCCAAGCCAAGCCGTGCTGTACTCGTACTAAAGGTACTAAATGGAAAAGGGGCATAATAGTTCCTATTGGGGTGGCACAGTTGGTAGTGATTCTCAGCAAGAATGTCACCGGATCGAATATTGGCCGGTGGGCCATTTTGGGTGGAGTTTGCATGTTCTCTACGTGCATGCATGGGTTTTCCACAGGTACTCCGGTTTCCTCCCACAGACCAAAAACATGAATGTTAGACTGATTGGTATTTCTAAAATGTCCTTAGTGAGTGAGAGTGAATGGCTGTCTCATTTGTCTCTAAGTGGTCCTGTGATGGACTGGAGACCTGTCCGCGGTGTCCCCTGTCTCTCACAAAGTGACTGCTGGATATGGACACCAGTGACCCCCCACAACCTGTAAAGGGTAGAAGTAGGTAAAAAATGGAAGGATGGATGGATCCTATAGTGCTCCAGGGGTGGAATTAGAAAACTGTATTTTTGTATTTTTTATGTTCTGAGATTACCAGATGGCAAGTTCGGGTGAGGAGAAGGTGGCACAGGCGTCCACAAAGTCAACATCAGGTGGTATCAAGAACCAAGGTCTGGAGGTGCAATACTAATTCAAAAGGTTAGCAAACACAGGTAAGGACACATTGGGGCTGTCACAAATGCCATAAGTTGTTACATTTTTTCATTCAACCTTTATTTAGGCAGGTTGATCCCATTGAGCCCAGTAATGTTGAGTAATAATAATAATAATGAATTCAATTTATAACGCACTTTTCATTAGTGAAAATCTCAAAGTGCTACACACATTGAATGTCCCAGCAATGAGAAGCTGACACACAGGGCCTTAAGTACTGGAACTCATCAGCCCAGGATAGGAAACATCTGGAGGTTGTTAGCACCACCTTGCCACTCATGAGGCTGAAAAGTGTGGTTAGTGCAGATAGCAGAGATCCCTACACCCTCCAACAAGTTCTGCTCTGTGGTCTCCTCCCATTGGATTGTGTATGGTGAACCTCCAAAAGGAGGTGTCCAAGGACCAAGTGGCATCCTATCACCACCTCTTCCTGTTCAAGAGATGGAGTTCCCTCTAGATGACTGAGCTGCTCACCTTCTCTCATACTGAGCCTGGACACCCAACACGTAAAGCTTCTTTAAGTCACTTGTATTCAGGACCTTGCTCTTTTGGTGATGATCCATACCTCGTGGCCACAGGCGAGGGTTGGAACATTGACAGACCAGTAAATTGAGAGCTTTGCCTTGTGGCCCACCTCCTTCGTCACCACAAAAGACCAAAGCAACACCCTCATTAGTGCAGACAAAGCCCCGATCCTTCAATTCATCTCCCGCTCCATCCTACAATCACTCATGAAAAAAACCTCCTACTTACATTTTCCAGTTTAAATCGTGGCCTCAAATTTAGAGGTGCTGCCTCTCATTCCAGCCACAAACCATCCTGAAAGCCATGGCCTTAACTTGGACACCATAAGCTGGAATATTCCTGAGGCTGCATGGTTTGCACCCGGGTTGTCTCAAAAACAGACATGAGGCGTGAAACATTGCCAAATCTTCCATACCAGTTCACTCTCTATGGCAACCACTCAACCACTGAGCATCTGAAAGAAAACAAACTTTTCACAAAGTGTATCACTTTTTAATGTATATTTTCTGTTCTTTGTTCGTTACATCTTTTATTTTGCATTTCCGATTACTTAAGACACATTGCCTTTAGTTTTATTGTGGTTTTTTTGTGTGTATATTTGCCTTTTGCAATCACTCTGTCTATCCAACCCAACCAACAAATGCTGCCACACTCCAAGCACATTGCATCATAAATTACCTTCTTGAGGTGATTTTCCATTACCTTCCATTGTTTCTTTTAACAACTGTTCTGTTGTTGCAGTGTTTCCTGTCATTTGGAGAAGCACACTCTCTCTAACTGCTGAATAATAAAGCATAAAATGTTTTGCATGCACATGTTTTGTATTTTAAAAGCTATTGTTATTGCTGTTTCGGGACAAATTCATTCCATAATACATTTTTTTTTTGGTCAGGGATGCACAATATTGGATTTTTAGCTGATATCCAATATGTCGATATGTTAAAACTTATTTGGCCGATAACGATACTAATACCGATATTTTTTCCCCTAGACCTACTTACAGAGACTACACAGCTTTCTCTGCTGTGGAATTAAAATACTACATTATTCTGCATGATCTTAGTCAGTTTGACCTGCTACCAAATGTAGATACCAAAAAGTGGGCTGAAAATGATTTAACACTTCAACTTGGATTATGCTTAATGTCAAATTTATTCATGACATGTACTCTCTCTAACGTGATGACAACACTTGAACAGTGCAAATTCCTACATTTTCAAGTCAACCTGTTCACAAGCGACAAGTAAAAAGTGCATAAGTAATGGTGAAATCAGAACAAGCGTTCAATACAAAAACAACTGGACTTTATTTGTAACAGAAAACGTTTCGCCCTTCATCCAAAGGGCTTTCTCAATTCAAAGAGCAGGCTGTGTCGTAAAGTTTGTTGTAAGGATTTTGAGCCGCTTCTGTGAATTAGACTAACAAAGGCCTTAAAAAAACCCTACTGTTAAGGTGTGATGTGTGATTCGTCAATTTACATAGGATGTGTGTGTTATCTCAGGGCCAGTTTACACGGCGCGTATTTTGAGTGTAACCGCTACTTTCTCTTTGCGACTTTGCTTATCGCCTACACGACGCTGCTGGCCCCCCTCTTTGACTCCGATACTTTTCTGACCCTGCTCTCAAGGTGGAACTTTTTCGCTGACCCCCCGCTGATAATGTAAACATCTCCCGTGGAGCTTTTGTGTCAACCACATGCGCGCAGCCCGCATGCGCGGACAGTCTGACATTTCACGTGTCACGCTGCAAAATATAACAGTTTAACAATAATAAACAGTATTTATGTTGGCGTGGGAGATGTTTAAATTTATCTGAACTACAGTATCTATCTGGACTCGTTACATTTTTTAAACAGTGCGTAACGTGCTGTGAAAATGAAGACACCAGGTTTATTTTTTATTTATTTATTTATTCAGCACCACAAAGTTTACAACACAAACACTGAGAATTAAACTGAACACACTATTAAAACACGTGAACCGAACTGTAACTACGTTAATGAACTGGACTCTTGCTGTGTGTTCATCTGGACCCATCAGAACCTCAGAACCATCAGCCTGTTGGAACGACAGCTTCTCCACCTGGCAGAAATAAATAAATAAATAAATAAATAAATAAAAAAACATAAGTCTCGTTGTGTGATCAAAGTAAACACAAGCAAACATTATATTAAGAACGTTGATTTACCTGCTGTAAGTCAGCTGTTTATCACGGAGTAAAGTCCGGTTCTGGTCCACAGTCCACTCAGCGTCTGGTGTGCAACTTGTTAGATGAAGCGGGTCCCACTTGGTGTCAAATCTGTTGACTCTTATCCAAATTCCAGCTTTAACTTGTTGTTAACTTGTTGACAACAACTTGTAGTTAGCTGATTTTAGCCAGAGAGGAAAACAGACGAGGCAGCTGCTCTGTTTACCTCAGGCAGCGCATGCGCAGTAGTGAAGGTTCCAAAAATCACAGCGCCATCTAAAGGCCCAGCATGGTAACTACAGTGAAATCATGAGGACGGGGGGTGGAGGGGGAGAGAGTCGTATCCACAGAATTCGACAGTGTCAACGCAAAACTTTTCACCTAATTAACATACCCAAAACATCCGTTTCCCCCACACAGTGTCCGTGTAAACAAGGCCTCAGGTATGTGTGTGTGTGTTATCTCAGCTTTCAATTTACATAGGTTTGTGTGTGTCATCTCAGCCCGTTATAACCTCACTCTCACACAGCCTGCTCTCTGAATTGAGAAAGCCCTTTGGATGAAGGGCGAAACGTTTTCTGTCACAAATAAAGTCCAGTTGTTTTTGTATTGAACGCTTGTTCTGATTTTATCATGTCCTGGATGACTGAGGATCTTCACCAGCATAAGTAATGGTGCATTAATAAATATGCTTGACAGTTTCTTAAATTAAAAATCTACTTAAAACAGAAGCCTTTTATATCAGTGATTTTTTTTGATGAAATGTCCGATGTCCGATATTTAACTTTATCGCTAATATCGTCCAATACAGATACATGCCGATAATATCGTGCATCCCTAAGGTTTTTCCTTTTTGTAAATTAAAAATAAAAACCAGTAATTGTCTGGATAATTCACCATACCATACCAATTTATTTGTAGAGCACTTAAATCAGCAACAAGGCCAACCGAAGTGCAGTACAGTAGAAAGAAACAAGCACAGCGGACAAGAAAACATAAAATAGATACAAATAGCAGCAGATAATAACTAAATGGCCAACACTGTACTGTATAGTACAGACAGGAGCAAAACAAATCACACCGTGTTAAAGGCAAGAGAATAAAAGTGGGTTTTCAAGTGTTACATCTTTATTTTTCATGCAGAATAAAACAGTTTATTGGACATTCATGAAGATGAAAGGCTCTATATTTTGTATTTTGACATTCATCATCAGAACGGGGCTTGAACTCCATCAGATATTTCATGGCAGCAGAGTGACGACCACACAGGGCTGCGGCTCTTGATGTGCAGGTGTCCTTATCTTTCAGATACTGCAGAGCCTTGAATGAATAATGGGCCTTTGTCTGCTTCAGGTGAGGGTTAAGCGTCTCTTCGCCTCGCTTGTTATGGGTTTGTTTGTGGTGCATGTAGCCCTTAACAGGCTAAATCGAGGTCTCGCAAGTCTCTCGCATTATCATAATCATAAATATTTAACAGTAAATATCCGTAGTGTTCCCTTCAACTGCTGCGTTTCACAACTCCCAAACTGCAGCTTGAGTAAACAGAGTGTCTTCCTCGTTTTTCTTCAACGTCAGTGTCTGTCCAAACCGTAGGGGACAGCATTAATCGTTAAAGCCACCATTGCAAAAACTAAAATAACTTTTGATTAACACGAATAAACATTAGAGAGTAAGGTTGATTGTTATTTACCTTATACATAATAAACAACGTTTTTGAAATTCAATTTATTACAGCATGTATAACCATTGAAAGCAGCATGGGATTCAGCACCTTGCAGCTGTTGGCATGGAATGAAATCCCATGTAATGGCTTATTTAAGGTGTAACGCACATCATGTTCTCTGCTTGCAGAATCTGCTTTGTGTTTGTGCTAAATGAAGAAAACAGGCTCCAGGAAACTGATCAATTCATCATGCCAACATTTCTGCCTGGAAGCCAACTTCTGTCGAGTAAGCAAAGTCTTTGGAGTCTTTATAATTATTAAATGTAGGCCACCGGAAAGAATCTTTGCCTTTTGTTTTATTTGAGACGTTTGTTTGATTAGAACTGGTTTGTTTCAGTATTTGACTTTTTTTTTTTGTTCATTTCAAATAAAAATAAAAACACAAAAACATATTTACAAAACCATATTAAGAAGAAAAAAAATTAAATGAAAGGAAGCTGAAGAAGATTTTTTTATAATAATATCTGCCCCTTTTTAAACAAAATCAATTCAAACAATCAATTTTAAACAATAATTATCCATGAACCAATTTTGTAACTTATTACAATTCACAAATATATGGTACTTATGATTGTCACCATTTATATATATATTTTTTCAAGAGTTCACTCTTAATCATTCTCTTAAATATAAACACAGACTTACTAGTAGCCTTTTTGATATTTTTATCCAAACCATTCCACATACCTATGCCCTGTATTAAAGTAGACATACTCCTATTTCATTGGTAGATGTGTTGTTCAGTTACTTTAAACACTAAAATGAGTTATAGTTCTATATAATTACATGAAAAATGTAAAAATTTCAGATCTTGTAGCTCAGATTTGTTCATGATTATAACGATAATGAATAATATACAAACTGACTATAGGTGTGAGTGATAACATAGGATGTTTTGATATAACTGTTCTGGTAGGCCATTTATAATTCCAAAAATATCCTATTTGAGACAAAAACAAACATTTCAGCTAGATCAACCAGATTTTCACATATTCTTTATTTTTTATTATTGTTAATTTTGACCTGGCATATTCGGCCCATGGTCATGATCTGCAGCTTATGTTGAGGTTGGACTCCTTTGTCTACTTTTAAACAAAATCAGTCAGAGGTTTTAGTCACATCTTGCACTTGTATCATTTAAGATAAAAGATAAATATGCAAAGATAGAGGTGAGGCACTAAATGAACTATATGTGCACATCAGTGAGCAACAAACAGCCCACCCTGATGCTTTTCTCATCACGGCTGGTGATTTCAACCATGCAGATTTAAAGAGTGTATTACCAAAAACATACAGAAACATAAACTTTGCAACAAGAGGAAACCACACCCTGGACCAGGTTTACACCACCATGAAAAATTCCTACAGAGCCGTCCCCCTCCCCCACATTGGTGCTTCGGACCATATCTGTGTCATGCTAAAGCCAGCATACAGGCCACTGGTGAAAGTCACAAAACCAGTCCGCAAGCAGATACGAGTGTGGCCAGAGGGGTCTTCAGAGGCACTCCAGGACTGTTTTGACACCACAGATTGGGGTATGTTCAAAGAAGCTGCTACCACAAACAACACCACATGTCTCCAGGAGTACTCAGACACTGTATGTTCATACATCACCAAGTGCATTGATGATGTAACCAACCTTAAAACCATCACTGTTCGGGCTAACCAGAAGCCATGGCTGACAGCTGAGGTTCACAGACTCATGAAAGCCAGGAATGCTGCCTTCAAAGCGGGAGATCAGGTGGGCCTGAGGGCAGCCAGAAACAACCTGGACCGGGGCATCAGAAAGGCAAAGAGGCAGTATTCTGGGAAAATAGCTCACCGTTTCAAGGACAGCAGGGATACACGCAGTCTGTGGCAGGGAATACAGACCATCACAAACTACAAACCACCCCCCCAGACCTGTGACAGCTCAGCCTCTGCGCTGAATGAACTGAATGAGTTCTTTGCTCGGTTCGAGGCAAGTAACAGCACACCAGCACATAAACTCCCCCCCTCTCCTGATGGCCAGGTGCTGACGCTGTCCTCAGACAGCGTAAGGCGATCATTCATCAAGATTAACGCCCGGAAGGCCTCTGGTCCTGACAACATACCTGGTCGTGTGCTGAAGGACTGTGCAGGGGAACTCGCAGCGGTCTTCACGGACATCTTTAACATCTCACTGAGCCAGGCCATCGTCCCCACCTGTTTCAAAGCCACCACCATCATCCCTGTCCCAAAGAAGGCAACGCCCGCATGCCTCAATGACTATCGCCCAGTAGCACTCACCCCCATCCTGATGAAGTGCTTTGAACGGCTAGTCATGAAAAGCATCACATCTGTCCTCCCTGACTCCCTGGATCCCTTCCAATTTGCATACCGACCTAATCGCTCAACCGACGATGCCATCTCCTCTGCCCTTCACACAGCTCTCACACATCTGGACACGAAGGACTCCTATGTTAGAATGTTGTTCATCGACTTCAGCTCGGCATTTAACACCATCATCCCCCAACAGCTCATCCTTAAACTGGACAGTCTGGGGCTGAACACCTCAATGTGTAACTGGCTGCTAGACTTCCTGACCGGGAGACCACAGACAGTACGAGTCGGGAGTAACACATCTAGCACCATCACATTGAACACAGGGGCCCCACAAGGATGTGTGCTGAGCCCCCTTCTATTCACCCTGCTAACACACGACTGCACACCATCATACAGCTCCAACCACTTCATCAAGTTTGCGGACGACACAACAGTGGTGGGTCTCATCAGCAACAACGATGAGACGGACTACAGGAACGAGGTGAGCCGCCTGGCCTTGTGGTGCGGACACAACAATCTCACTCTCAACGTGGAGAAGACAAAGGAGATTGTTGTGGACTTCCAGCATGCCCCTCTGACCATCAACAGCACCGCAGTGGAGAGAGTAGACAGCACCAAGTTCCTGGGAGTGCACGTCTCGAAGGACCTGTCCTGGAGCAGGAACACTGCAGCACTGGCAAAGAAGGCTCACCAGCGTCTCTACTTTCTCCGCAAGCTGAAAAGGGCTGGAGCTTCAACCCCCATCATGAGCACCTTCTACAGAGGTGCCATAGAAAGTGTCCTGACCAGCTGCATCACTGTGTGGTTTGGTGCATGTACTGCATCCTGCCGCAAGAGCCTCCAGCGCATTGTGAGAGCAGCTGAGAAGATAGTCGGCACCTCCTTCCCCTCACTGCAGGACTTACACAGCAAACGCCTCACTCGGAAAGCCCACTGCATGGCAGGTGATCCCACACACCCACTACACAGCTGCTTCAGACTGCTGCCATCAGGAAGGAGACTGAGGAGTCTCCAGGCTCGAACCAGCAGACTGAGAGACAGCTCTGTTCATCAGGCAGTCAGGATGCTAAACACTCTGCCTGCTCTGCCCCCCCTCCCATTTGAACTGCCTTAACACTAAAACTTTCTCACACATTACCACAAAACACAAAGATTTTAACACTGGACTCTGTGTCATCAAACGGGTTATTCACTAAACTCTCGGTCATGTGCTCATACAGTTTGCACTACTTCTCATACTTGCACTAATGTTTGTATTACATCACTGCCTATAATCATAATACTGTTTACATTCTCTGTTTACATTTATTAATACTGTTTACTTTTTTTACTACTGCTTACATGTAATTACTACTGTTTACATTTACACTACTCTAATATCTACACCACTGCTGATACATATACAGTGTGCTCTGAACGGTCTTACTTAGGGATGCCCAATGTGCCTTACTGCATATGCCACTTTTTGCCTCTATAACAACATCAACTACTACCTCATACATATACTGTGTACATTAACTCATACGCTGCTTTGCCACTTTGCAAATGTCAATGCTAGAAACCTTTAGTTTATTTTAGTTATACTTTTTATACTCTTTTTTTATACTAGTATGCAAAAACTCAGGACAGTATTATGTTCATTAAATGTTTAATGTTTTAGTTTTAGAGTTGGTGTAAATTTTCATACTCTTATACCACTATGCAAAAAACTCAGGACAGTGTTAGTTTTACTATTTTATGCTTATGTCTATTATTATATGTTTCAGTGTTTCAATGTTTAGATGTTTACTGTTGCACCGAGGGACTGAGAGAAACGCAATTTCGGTCCTGTGTATGTCCTGTACAGTACATATTGCAGATCTGACAATAAAGTTGACTTTGACTTTGACTTTGAAGTGTCTTAAACTGTGGTATGTTTTAAAACTTGCATTGTATTTTACATCTTATAACTGGATGCTTCGTTGGAAATATTCTATTATTACTCTTAATACTGTAATTGTAAGGGCTTGTTTGCACCTTGCACTTTGCCCATCTTTTTAAAAGAGATTAATAATCCAAATTGATTTATTTCCTGATAAATGAATAAATCTGATTTTTAAAATATTAAATACTGCTCATCAAAACAATTGTCATAACCCCAAATTAGGCAAACTCTTTATTATTTGAGATCCCCTTTAAACCTCCTAAGACCCGAGCACTTACATATGTGGTGCCAGGTCCTAGGAGGTTAAACATGAATAAAAAAATAAACTTTAAGTGAGAAAAGCTCATCTTTGTGGCCTTTGTTGACAAATTATTTTAGTTTCTTTTTGACTTTATATTTTGTCCGGCAGGGGGCAGCACAAGAAAGTGATTTGTGGTCAGGATTGTATCTTTGAGTCTCTCATTGTTTCTTCTACTTTGTTCCTTTTACTTTGGATAAACAGTAAATGTACCCATTTGTTATGCATCATATTTAATGATTAAACTGCTGTTTTTAAAAAACCTATTTCTTTGTGATAAAAAATAAAATAATCCGATTTAAATGTCTTAATGTTAAGGGGCAGATATAATAAGATTTCATCTTCTTTCTGCTCCCTTCATTTTATCCTACTTGTAATCTTGTATCTGATGAAACTGTCTTATATTGTCCCTTTAAAATGAATGAATAAACATCAAATCAAATCAAATCAAATCAAATGTCTTCCCTGCACCTCTGGAGGGCCTGTGTCAGCCCAACACAGGTCTTGTTTTCCACATCACGTCGCATCACCCTCACCAACTCATGAATAATGCTGGAAGGTTCTCTCCTTCATCTCTCCTTGATTTATGTTTAATGGGCTGTTTTTTTTTTCAGGAACACAGATTTGAGGTCAGTCTGTGAGTAAAAACTGTGAACGTAGTTAAATGTGAATGCAGCGTGTCTGTTTTACCTCAGTATGTTCGGAGCTTTATGTTTTTTTTAACGTCTTGGTGTTGGCTAAATAAAATAAAAGCTTGTCAGATTTAAACTAAATACTTTGTGGTTGTAAAACATAATGACATATTGATCAACACAAACAAATCTAATTATGATTAATTATGTTAGCTGAAAAAGCTTGAATTGAGACGTTTAAGAAAGCACAAGCCAAACAGAAACTAAAAGTGGCAAATAAAGATGCTAAAGTAAAACACTAATGGGGTAAAATGCTTTCTACAAATTAAAAGTAGTGAAGTTGCAGCTAAAGAAAATGAGCTAAAAGTAGTAGTGTGATAATGAATACAGTATAAGTAAAGCGCACATAAAAAAGCAAAAATACTAGCTAGAAGATAAAGGTAGCTAAATGTTAGCTAAACTTAGCTAAAAAAATAAAAGTAAGAAAATCTAGCAAAAGATAAAATGACAAAATAGTAGCTAATTAAGTCAGCAAAGCTAGCTAAAAGTAGACAGCTAAAATCTAAAAGAAAAGAGAGAAAACTACTGTATAGGAAACACCAACTAAAATGGAAACATTTTAGCAAAAAGCGGAAATTAGCAAACGGAAAGTAACAGCTTAAACTACAGGTAGTCCTCGGGTTACGACGGGTCTCGAGTTATGACGTTTCGCGGTTACGACGCATCTCCCATTAATACATATATATATATACAGTATATATATATATATATTTATATATTTATATATATATATATA